>JBBPUO010000357.1:10795-22127 GCA_038094755.1 Caloboletus firmus | reverse complement strand
TGATCCCACAGATGCCCTCTATTTTATCACATCAAAACATTTCAGAAATAAAAAATCAAATTAGAATCTTAATTCCAAAATGACCACATAAATATGCTTCCCCTTACAGGGACGTCGGACTTAGGTCGCATATGTAAGTAACATAACTTTAGTTGACATGAGAAGATCATGTAAACCCCGTCCCTAAGACGTGCCTAGATTACACATCCCATGGGAACTTGAAAACTGATTAGTGCATATTGCTTATTAAATACTCTCACACTTGTCTTGATTAGTAACAAGGGTGGGAAATATTAATATCAATACAAGGGAACCTTCCCACGTGAAGGTCTTCTGAGATATTTCTCACCCCTGGCTTCAATAGTATATAAACCCATAGTCTGAAAACTAATGAGGCAATAACGCCGAAATCCCCTCTTGTGTAGTCCACTGCAAGGATTTTTTCAGCTACATTTCCTCATCTACCTATCAAGTGATCACCACCCCAATGTGAAATCATCACACACTCCTGGCTCCAGCAGCACCATTGCTCCCAATCACACTTCACTCCACACAAATCATGTTTTTTTTTCTTCTCATTTTTTTCTCTTGTGTTCAGATGACCTCTCCCCTTGTACTTCAGCCATGGTTTTGCTGTTGTCATCGTTATATGCATCACTTTCATCAGAGGTTGTGTTCATGTGCTGTTGACATGGTAATACTACATCTGTTGCTTTATTCCTAGTGCTAGACTGTCCGAACAAACCCGTGTACAAAGGAGTCGAGGTGGGGAAAGAGTTGGTCATGGCTCAGACTTTCTTTGGTCAAGAAAACCACTGGCCTATCCTGAGACACCATGGCAGGTCTAAGTATCATTTGCGCATCTGGGAAGCATTCCCTCATTCCACTTGTTTCATGTCTTCTCATTCGCAGGTTGGACCTGCCTTTGTATTCACATGAGATACAACCTACTTATTGTCATGATTCTCGACAATCTACCAGGGGTCGCACGAACACGACTCAAGTCGAAGCCACCACCATATCCGCCAATAGCTCAACGAAAGAAGTTGACGAGCCCGGGTCGACTGGCGTCCATCAGCACATAGCTCCCTCGTTCCTCGTAACCATGTCGCCGTGGCTGATCTCATGAAACAGTTGGATGTTGAGATCGTCCCCACAATTGAATGACACCAACTATGGATGAAGGCGACTGTAAACACAAACGTAGGTACTTGAGTTTGGCTAACGGTCCACGCGGGAAACACGTGCGCACCAGAAAGCAGATCCGCTAGGCACCAATATGTACGTATAGGATCCGTTGATCAAAAGGGATCTTCCTCGAACGAACACTCCTCATCGTCTTGTGCAACGCCAAAGCAGCCCTTGTATGGTCGAGATGACCAGACTCGTCCTTCATATTGTCGTAAAACTGCGAGGTGATTTCGTTTGTGTGTTCATCATCCACAGCCCACATCGTCCCAATCACCGAACGGAACCCGGCGAACTGTATCGCCGCAGCAAGATGGATCACCTCATCCGGGCCCTCCTCGTCACCGACAGTTGTATGACAAGCAGATAGGTACGCAAACTTGGCATCCTGTAAGTCGTACTGCATGATGTTTTCGACCCTCAGTAGTCCGTCACCCAATGCAAACCCAGACTCGAATGGATGTTTCTGGTCGGGGATCCCATGACAGGCAAGGTGAACAAAGTTGTTGTTCTTCAGCTCTTCACCAACTTTGGTGATGCGAGCGTCCTGAGCTTGGACGCAAGTTGCCGTTGCAACAGACTCAACACGATGCAATATACTGGACAGCTCAGTTTCCACCGAGGGGAGTTGTCTCTGCCCCGGAGCCTGTGCCTGGCCTACAAGCAAAAAATGATGCTGTCCGATGGATGAGTCCAGCGGCCTGTCCTGCCGAGCACGAATGAGGGCTGTCAAGGTCGGTGTATAGGAAGAAATATAAAGATCGGGGAGGATCGGTTGGCCGTCCCTATATGAGCCGGCGGCGTGCAATGGAAGAAGGGAGAATTCAGCAGTTGGGCACCACCAGATGTGGGAATGACGGGGACAGAACTGTTGGAGGATATCCACGATTGGAGAAACGACCACCTCCCAGAGTTCTCGTAGAAGGACCACAATGTCCCTCGTCACATCCATCGTTTTGGCTCGCGACGTCACAGAATGAACTTTCTGGGATAGTTCCAAGACACGGGCTTTCGTGACAGGGAGCACAACGTGGACGGGATCTTGATCGGAAAAAAGTATCAATGCATCACAGTTGTATTGGCTGGAATTTACAACGATGACTGGTCCACTGCTAGCCGCAACCTGGAGGTCTGAGAAACACGGGGGCTGAAGGAAATGAGAGTGGCCAGGCAATTTACGAATGTCAGCAACAATGTGTTGCAATTGCAGGCTGAGATGACACGCCCGATCGTGCTGAGAGTCAAGGTTGGCAGGTGCGTCAAACACACTGCGAAGGTTGGAGGTCACCTGGGTGAACTCGTCCGCCAATTTCTTTCCCGTGTCACCGGATCCTGCGACATTGCCAAGAGGAGAGCGAAGGCGGTTTAATTGGCTCCAGAAGACCCCGCGACCTTGTTCAAGGAGCTCGATTGCATATGCGGGATTGCCATAGCGGAGACAAGCAGAAAATGCATCGACTGGTAGAGATGCCACGACCTGTTTCAGTAGTCCAAGATTATGAGGGAAGAATGGGAGAGTGGCGAGAAGGTGAGCACCGAGGCGAAAAAATGTTTGGTAAGCCAAAACTGTGGTGCCGTGGTTATATTCTTCAGCTCTCTCAATCCAATTTGTGGCACAGTCGAGATCAGCAGAGGATACTGTCTGAGAGAGGTCGGAGAGTTGAGAATATAGATTGAATATTTCATAGAGGTCACTGATGTTGTGTGTGGGTGAGTGGTTGTATCGGGAATGGAGGTAGCCCGCGATGTTGCCCAGTGAAACGGCTCGATGAGGATGCCCCTGGGGGCGAAGCTCCAATGCACTGCGTTCGAGGGCAAGTGCCTCGTCCAGGTCAGACATCCTTCCGAGCTGGTTGAAACGGGTATAGAGGTAGGTTGCGGTGTTGCCCAGTGAAAGGGCTCGATGAGGATGCCCCTGAGAGCGAAGTCCCAACGCACTGCGTTCAAGGGCAAGTGCCTCGTCCAGGTCAGACATCCTTCCGAGCTGGTTGAAACGGGTAGAGAGGTAAAGCGCGGTATTGCCCAGTGAATGGGCTCGATCAGGATGCCCCTGTGGACGAAGCTCCAATGCATTGCGTTGGAGAGCAAGTGCCTCATCCAGGTCAGACATCCTTCCGAGCTGGTTGAAACGGGTATGGAGGTGATTCGCGGTGTTGCCCAGTAAAAGGGCTCGATCAGGATGCCCCTTGGGGCAAAGCTCCAATGCACTACGTTGGAGAGCAAGTGCCTCGTCCAGGTCAGACATCCTTCCGAGCTGCTGGAAACGGGTATAGAGGAACTCCGCGATGTTGCCCAGTAAAAAGGCTCGATGAGAATGCCCCTCCGGACGAAGTTCCAATGCACTCCGTCCGAGTGCAAGTGCCTCGTCCAGGTCAGACATCCGTCCGAGCTGGTTGAAACGGGTATAGAGGTAGCCCGCGATGTTGCCTAGTGAAAGGGCTCGATCACGATGCCCCTTGGGGCGAAGCTCCAATGCACTGCGTTCGAGAGCAAGTGCCTCGTCCAGGTCAGACATCCTTCCCAGCTGCTTGAAACGGGTATGGAGGTAAAGCGCAGTGTTGCCCAGTGAAACGGCCCGAAGAGGATGCCCCTGGGGGCAAAGCTCCAAAGCCCTGCGTTGGAGAGCAAGTGCCTCATCCAGGTCAGGCGTCCTTCCGAGCTGCTGGAAACGGGTATGGAGGCAGTTTGCGATGTTGCACAGTGAAAAGACTCGATCGGGATGCCCCTCCGGACGAAGTTCCAATGCACTCCGTCCGAGTGCAAGTGCCTCGTCAAGAATCGCCATCCCTCCCCTCTGCAGGAACCGCTCGAAGAGTGAAAGAGAAAGATTGTGTAGCGATCCGGCGCGATTGGGATGGCCTTGCGGGTGGAGTTGTAATTCGTTGCGGCACAAGGTGATCTGCTCCTCGAGTTCTGACATTAATGTACTGCAAATGACGTCGAATGTTCCTATCCTGTTCGAAAATAAAGTCACTTCAACTCCCTAGTCTTTTGAATCCCTGGCATACCTTCGTAGGGTCTTTCTCGTTGTGGGTCAAGGGCGAGAGAATGTACGAGCACTACGTGTGAATACCACGAAGCATCGGACACCCGTTACCTGTGAGAGTCATCTTGTTCCGAATCGTATAAATAGAATAGAAATCCACCTGTCGAGAAAGACACCGAATTCAGAGTGCATTCCCCTCTGGAACATGAGAGTTATCATACTCACGACGACTGCGTCGGTGGCCTGGAATGATCGGCAGAGCTGCAGCGTGCTCGAGCCAGGGCCGCGGTTACTGCTAACCAATTTCGATATACATGTAGCTATGTGGATTGATGACGCTGATGTTGCTGGCTCACAGTAGCCAGCCGTTGTGGCTAGTTGTTGGGAGAGTTATGTCGCGGTAGGGACCTTCCATTTCAGGTATGTTTTCTGCACGCTATATGTTACTAGTATACTACCGGGCCGAGCTTCAAGCTTCAAGATTTGGACGTCGCAGACGAAAACACACCGTCGACGTCGAATGAACACTCTGGAATTCTCTTTATACTCCCATCTCTCTGCGCCCTCAAAGCTGCCCACGTAGGGAGACGATCCAAGTAAAAGCAAGCCAGCGCAAAACCAGAAAGACCGGTTGATGATTCCGAGACCAATCAAGCTCAAACTAGTTTGACAAGTGCTCAGTAACAAATTTGATGCGAGGCAGCTCAAAGAGTGAGTTCTTGGTCGGGTTTTATTATCTGGGGTTGCCGACCATGAGTATATCATAGGAGGGACGATGACGCGTTCGCCATCCATCCTGTTGACTCGGTCACGGTGTAGGTGCCTCTGTGGAGGATCATGCCACTGGAGGCGTGATCAAAGATCCGATGAACTTTGGTACGACGATGGTCAAGGTAACCAAAGGAGAGTGCTGTTCCCTCGAAGAGCTCACGGTGCGTCCAGACTGGTCTCACTTGCATCACCGACTCACACCTCGCGCGACAGAACGACTTTCGGCTTGTAACGACGAATGCAAAGAGGTTCAATCCTCCTGGACCGACCTATCACAGTAAAGTTGATTGGTTAGAAGCACGGGAACTCTACACATCCCGCGGGCCTTTGTTCATACGACCAAGTACGGGCCGGGGTGGAATGTGGACATTGAGTGCTCTACTTCGCAACAACCTTTTGCATTGACACAGACTTTTTACGACGATACGGTCGACGGTCGAGCACCGGGGTATCAAGCAGAAACGTGAGGCCGAGTTCATGAGATGCATATGGTAAGCGGAGGAAGTGCTGAGACGTTCTGGACGGACGAGCATGCGGGGGAAGCATAGGTCACTTCGAGGGACGTCTTTTACGGTGGTGTGGACCGGACGTGTGGAGTCTTGCCGAGTTCGTCGCCACGTCCATGTACATTCTCGTTGAGCGGGTGACACGGCTAGTTGCGGGACATCCTCCCCGCTGCAGCGGTTGCCGTCCACCCATCCGTTCATTGCGTTGTGACGACAGACAATGCTCGTGACCGTGTGTTATAAAGTTTCGCTCAACTTCACCTCACGTCAGACTCCCAATACACACACATCTTTATAATAAATTTAAAAGAATTCTACATATATACATTCCTATTCTTGCTTTTCTATCATATCACCATCCTGGATAACAGGCCTCCGGCCTGCGAAAAAAAAGAAAAAAACGTCACATCGTCATTATATTGATATACCATCAAACGAACGAAAAAGAAAACGAAGAAATGGACTTTCTCGAGCGTAAATAAATAAGCGTTACTGTCGTAGCGATACGAAGGAAACCAGGATCATTGTGCCATAATGCCATACCTAATACCATCTTGTTTCTACCCAGATCAGTCACGATGAGGAATCGATGAACGTGCCACGGAAAAAAAACTATGAAATGAATAAGGGAACGGGGAAGAGAATGCGCGCGAGAAAGAACAGTAATATATCACAGATGTACGGAGGAGAGCATATTATCGCCGCCAGGGGTCGTGCACTGCAATGAGTGGTTCAAACAAAAAGAAAGAAAGAAAAGATGAGAAAACAACGAGGGCGGGGTAAACCGAAACGAAATATACAATCACAACTTGAGCTCCGTCAGCACCCTTCTCGCCAACATCTGGTACTGCCACCCGTCCCCGCCCGCTCTCCGAAACTGAATCCCGTGGAGTGGTAACCATGGAACCTACATACGCAAGACGCGTTATCATCCGTAAAAAGCACGCCAGGATGACAAAAACATGCCAGCACTCACCTTGATAATATTGATCTCAAAGCGAACCGACAACGAATTCGCACCTATCATTTCAAACACCTCTCGGTCCACTTCACCCGTGGGGAACGGTGCCAGCGTCGGCCGTGGCGTTTGCGGTTGCGGTGGTACCTGCATCAGCGGCGTCGTACCAAAATCCCTTGGTATTGGCGGCAAAACCTTGCTTTTGGTCGGCGAATGCGGACGTAACTCATCCAAAGGCGACCCCACTGCCATCATCGTTCCGTTCACCTCCAGGTGCCGCGACCCCTCGGCAAGAACCGTGTGCGCCGTCGACGACACGTTGAAAAATGATGACGAGCCACTACTCGGCGTCGCACTCAATGCCGTCCCGGCCGAAGGTCGACTCGGAAGATCCTTCTCGGGTGTTGTCAACTCGGGCTCTTTCTCCCTGATACTCTCCCGATCACGTGACTTGACACCGAAGGAGAGCTTCGACGCTTTCTTGACCAATGAGCGAGGGGTTTTCCCGGTTTCGTTAGAACCTGATGATCCGCGCCGACGATGGTTGCTAGGGCGGGACTGTGCACTCTCAGGGACAGACGAGATGTCTATAGATGGTATATGAATGCATTCGAATCCGCTCTTGGTCTCGCGGTATTGGACTTGCATCCGGTCGAGCACCCTCTTGATATCCGCCTTGAGAGCCGAGGGTGGCTTCGTCGACGTGGTGGAGACGCTGCCCAACGTGTCGCGTCAGTGCTCCCGACCATTAAAAAAAACACGTGGATCCCGTACCTGAACAGCCCTTTCAAATGAACGGGTTTGAAGTCCTTGTCCGCGTGGGGAGAATCCCTGAAGCTCTCATCCCGCGAGTCAGACGTCTCGTGCTCCGCATTCTCCTCGACTTCCTCTGTGCGCCCGAACTGGCTCACCGCCACTGGTCGCCCACTGCCCGTTCCGTATCCCGTCGAAGGTCGTCGATGTCGGCCGATTGTACCACCAATGCTTGGGAGTAACGCACCCCCCGTACTGCTCCGTCGCTCGTGGCGTGTCGCCCGGCCCTGCGGATCCAGAATCGTCGCCGCCCGTCGATGCGTATGCGACAATGGCTGACTCTGGCTAGCAGACAGCGGCGGCGAAAATGTACTCTGCCGCCGACCCTCCGGTTCCGCACCACTCTTCTCCTGAAACATGTCGACCGCGTGCGATCGCTTCTCCGCCTCCGTATCTGTCGCAGCCTTGAGCGGCATACCCCCCACAATCGTTGTCCGCTTGCCAATGCTCCCTTGTCCTCGCTTCCCATCTTCCCCGCGCCCACCACCACCGCCCAACAACGTCCCGAACCGCTTGACGAGCGTCGCACCCGCCGCGAACGGCCCATCGTGAACACCCCGCTCGTCCTCGCCAACAACCCTCTCCTTGGCTGCCGCAAATTCGCCAACCTCTGGGCCGGCTGTGTGGGGTATTTGCATATCCTCTGCCAGTTCGTCCACGGGTTTTTCCGTTCCTCCAAACACGCCCAAGCCACGCAGAACCGTCGGACGTTGGCTCAGACTGTGACTACGACGGTGTGTCGACGCGGGTGGTGCACGAGGCAGGGGTGTGCCAGTGGTGGGTGTCGCTGGAATAACAGAGACGTCGACCCGCTTCGTTGGTGGTTGTGGCGGTGGCGGTAGCCCAACATCACGGGCCCTCGGCTGCCCATGGAACGTCGCAGCTGTGGGCGACGCCGTGGCAGGCGCAACATCGTAGGACATGCCAGAGTAGTGTGACGTTTCTGGTGCTGGCAAACGGGGCAGAGGCATACTGTAGTCAGCCCTGGTGGAGACGGGCGTGGCCAGTGATTGTGCTTCTCGCTTGGCGGGCTGCAATTGCGCCTTGGCGCCATACGCATTCGCGGTAGCCTCGTCGACGGCGGGCACACCGAGAACGGCACCAGATTGGATGGATATCTGAGAACTGGCAAAGTGACCAGGGCCATACACGCGTTCGCGCTCGAGCTTCTCCCGAGCGAGATAATACATGGAAATAAGGGGATGGAACCCACGTGTAGGATCCACAAGTTCGCGACCGGCATCTGCGATTGAGAGATGAGATTGGGAATTAGGTGGGGAATGGGATGGGGTCGTCGGTGGTGAAGAAGCGGGCGAAAACAGTTTCCGACGGTAAAAGTCGAACCCTGAGAACCGTTTAGATTTCTTGGATGGGGTCAAACCATCCTTGTGAATGTTGGACGAGGAACCGTCAAAGGAGACGGCGAGAGAAGAGTTGGAAAATGATTCACCCCAACGACCGCCGTTTCGACCTCGTTTCCTGTCCCAAGTAGCGATGGCACGAATGTAGGCTTCGGACTCCAGGACCGCGACCAGCTTGCGCTCGATATCCTCCTCAGTGCCAAACTCGAACCCTTTCATGCCTCGGATGACCTGTCTGTCGAGGTCGTCCACACGAAGGGGTTCCCGATGGACGAGATGAGAGTCAGGTGGTCCGCTAGATCCACGAACCATCCATGGGTGTTCAAGTACCTCGGTCAATGGGGCACGTGCCGCGGGGTTGGTGACGAGCATCCGCGATAGTAAGTGCTTGCATTCTGCTCATGGGATCAGCAACGACCAATGCCACATTATATCAATTCGACGCACCCGCGCTCAACCAGACCGGATACTCAACAAATCCACGCTTGATCTTTGCGTGCAATGCCGGCATGCTCTGATCGTCGAAGGGAACCTTGCCACAGACAAGGACATAGAGAACGACGCCAAAACTCCACACATCAACTTCGGGACCGGTATAAACTTTTGCATTCAATAACTCGGGGGCTGCAAAGTATAATGAACCGCAGAAAGTAGAAAGACGTTCGGCGGGGTCATATAAATTTGAGAGTCCGAAATCGATAATCTTGATATTTCCGGACTCTGATATAAGTATATTCTCGATTTTAAGATCTGATGGAGGCACTGGTGGATACGAGGCACGTGGAGAGGGTAACAAGATGGGACATACCACGATGAACCACATTATTGCGGTGACAGTAGTCAAGTGCACTGCCAATCTGGCGAGCAAACTTGCGGGCGACACGTTCGCGCAGTCGACCGTGGCTAATGATGTAGTCGAGCATCTGGCCACCGCTCACATATTCGAATACCATGTAATAATGATGTTGATGGATAATCATTTCGCGCATGCCGCAGATATAGGGATGGTGCAGAAGCATGGATAATGCGGCCTCGCGGATGGTTCTGATCTCCTTAGAGGCGTCCTTGGAAGCCTGCTTTGCGATAGCCTCTGGAGAAGCGCTTGAACCGTTGGGAAGGGATGTGGAAGGGTGGACGCGGGGAAGGATTTTTATAGCGAGCTAGTGAGGAAACAAAAGGCAACGAGGATGAGTGAGGCGCACGCAAGAGGGGTAGGTATTCTGAAGACGACGGACCTTTTCTTCCGTGACATTATGAACCGCGAGCTTGACTTTGCCCATGCTACCTGCGCCGAGGGTCTTGGTGAGGGTATAGTCGCCGAGGACTCTGTTTGCGCTGCGGGACTGTTTGGATGTAGAGCCATCTCTGTGCTGGCGGTGTTTCTGGTCGGACATGGGTAACTGTCTGTCGCGATCGGAAGAGCTTGTTTGTGGGGACGTGTTGAAGGACTGCGGGGGCATAGAGACCGGCCGAGGTCTTTGGGTGGAGTCTGCCCTCGCGGACAGTGCGGGGAGAGGGCGTGGGATGGCCGTCGCCGCTGAGGCGAATGTCGAAGAGTGTCTTATTGTTGTGGCCGTCGTTGAGGTCGCTGGCGAGGACGGCGAGGGAGAGGGAGGAGGAAAGTCGTTGTAGGATGGATGTGGCTGAGTAGCACCAGCCGGCGCAACCGAGTTGATGGGCAAGTCAAACTCGAACCCTCCTTGAACTATCCCTCCATGTGACGGCGTGATGTCCGACCCATTTTCCTCAGGAACTTGACCCAACACCGTCGCGACTGACCCCGGGTAGAATGCTGCCATCGTCGTGGACGATTCTCGCGCCAGCCCCGCCGGCGTTGACTAAGGCGCTCTTCTTGAAAGGCAGTGCGCTCTCAGCTGGGTAAATCAGGCTCATCAGGGCCATGAGCTCCCAGGCATAACCGTCGAAACTCTGTCATGATGCTATTTTACGCTCTCCTCGTTCTTCGGAAACAATGCCTGACATTTTCTTCACTGGGTGTCTTCTGGTCTAATCCTATGCCCAAGACCCAACACTGTACCCTGAAATGATGTCCTTGCTGCGGCCATCAAAATGCTGAACGTCCCGCCCCAACCCACCTCCAGTGGCAGAGCGGAGTCAAACCCGTCGGAGTCGCTCACATACTCGTATCTGTCTCGGTATCCACGCCAACAAGAGTCTATTAGTTCGCCCGAGTACTTATGACACCCCCCCCCCCGTCTGATGCCTTCACAGCCTGCCCTGCCTCGTGTCCATCTCCCGGGCGAACCCGTGGACAGCCCCACCGCCAAACCCATCAGGCACGTTCCCAGGCTGCAGCTGCGGGCGCCAATCATTTTGATGTCATTCCCCCTCATGTGCACTCACATGTGTGCGGACGCTCGTCCAAGCGACTCAACTCCTCTCGACCCAACACTGAGCTGCTACTCTCATAGAGGTACCATTATTCACTGTAATAAATATCTTCTCTCATTCTCTTACACAATGGAATACACGGGTATAGCACCCTCTCGCATGTTCATCTCCTATTCGTCAAAGACCCACATCCCACTTTCACAAGGGAATTTCTTTTCCCTGGTAGTTGTAAAACTTCCCAGCATCGGCCGCCGTCGCGTTCTTAATTACTCTCAGTACCCCCCTGACGCTTGTTCTTGGTTCCAAGATCTCCGCAGGCCCACCCATCTTCATCTTCACCCACCCAGGATCGACTAACAAGGGTACGAAATCCGGTCGCTCCTTTGATTGCTTGTGT
>JBBPUO010000357.1:0-10696 GCA_038094755.1 Caloboletus firmus | reverse complement strand
CTCTCAGTACCCCCCTGACGCTTGTTCTTGGTTCCAAGATCTCCGCAGGCCCACCCATCTTCATCTTCACCCACCCAGGATCGACTAACAAGGGTACGAAATCCGGTCGCTCCTTTGATTGCTTGTGTCTATCCATCAGACCATCGATTGATCAGGGCACGTCGGCGATTCAGTGTGCACTACTCACCAGCATGTTCAGCGCGGTCCGGCTGATACTGTGGCTCATTGACGTGGGGCCACAATCCCGCCCAATGCTCGCCAGCGTATTCGTCAGGTTTACAATCACCTTTCGATTGCCCCGCTCAATCGCCGGTAAGAGGTACCTCGAGACTAACGCCGGACCCATCAGGTTGGACACGATCGACGTCGCCAAATGCTCCGGTTCGAGTGTAAATGCAGTGTCCGGCGCGAGACTCTACCATAAGAGAACGAAATAAAGTGGAATTACGATAAAGGTCAATCAACACATTCACATCTCCGCATCGAAAGCAAAAGAAGAAAGAAAAGAAACCGACCACAGCATCATTGTTAATCACATAGTCGAGACCTCGTCCGTCCAGGATCCGAAGCACCTCCGCTGTGCCAGCCTTGATACTCGTTTCATCTGTCACGTCGAGTTCGATGACGTGCAGGTTACCTAGGCCAGAAGATATCAAGCTTCCTAGCTCCGTCGCGGTAAAGGCTGAACGGCATGAGGCAAACACAGTGTGCCACGGGGAGTGGAGTAGCTGCCGAGTCATCTCGAGGCCGATGCCTCGCGAGGCGCTACACAATATGTGGAGATCCGGCGTCAGTGACAGTCGTCGCAGCGCCGCCTAGTGGAAACGATTTGACCAATGCTTACCCCGTCACAAACCAAGTGTAACCCACCACCATGGACAAGGTAAACCGGTTGGTCTGCAGATTATCAGAACCGAGGTCAAGGAGATGGTGACATTGAAGATACGCAGACAGTGATTACCCCGTATTTGGTTGTTCTCCCACACGGAGTGTTAATTATACAGCATCACCCCACTTGGGAAAGCTCCACAAGACCGGAGCTTGCCCATCATGTGACCGAGATGTCTCTTGCTTTCAAGTACATTGTGTTGCGTATGTTCCGAGTTTTCACAGTGGTGCGTCGTCCTGGGAGGAGTCGAGTAGCTGAATCACCAGAGAAGAGAATCCCGGCCCTGACATGACAGTCAAACTTCGTAACCCACTGTAGGCCGACGGGCCAGTGGATTTGGTAAGGTGAGGGTTCTTGTATGGGTGTTTTTGTGGGCTTAAAAGCGTGTCATGTTATAGTCCTCTACACTGTACCAGGGGGCCTTGAGAACTGTCCCAAGTGAGTAGCCAATCAGTTGTTGAGTTTGTCCCGAGTTCTCACGGGTGAAAAGAAGATACAGGAGCATCTTTTCTTTTATGTACTGTCACCGCCGCATTGTCATGTCATGATGCCTGTTCATAGCGTGCGGTACTGCAGGATTCGACCACATTCGATATACAAGTCTTATATCTCAGCTACCGCAGCGTGCAAGTCTCGGAAGATTTTTCTTTGCAATCTTTATCGGTCTGGCAAAGCGGGACCATGTACCAAAGTACTAGTAAGCCTCGGACTTTTCGATAGTTCCTACTCCACCTCGTTCATGTCAATGTCTCGTAAGCTTCCCTAGAAGTTGTTTCACCTATACTCCGTTCAGTTCACAAACCCGCGGCTCCGGTTCTACTCAAGCGCTCTCCTGTCTCTTGCTGCTGATCTCCAAAAAGAGTGCGTATTTCGAGATACAAGATTATGAGCCCCAAAATACCTTCCGGGTTCACCATGCTTGCAGGCTTTGGATATCAACATCTATGTCTCATCTTCTCATGACCATACCTGTTTGCTATACGATGCATTGCTTCCGCTGGCAAAGATCACCCACTGCTGTGTGTGACGACAATTCGTGATCTCATGGAGTTGAGCCCATGTGGTGAGATGCCCAATTTGTACGTTCGGGTTTTTCTTTGCTCCATATAAAAAGAGACTTGGTTGCTCGAGGAAAAAAAGTAACCGATCTTGTTGATCTTTTAGATGATTAAACCAGCATTCCCTCTAATCGTCGTGCTCGCCGTCCCTGCTTGGGTACAGGCCACAACTTATTCGAACGTAGCCAGTCTCTCTGGGTATTCATTTCTCAATGCCTTCCAGTGGCAAAACATCGCAGACCCCACACACGGACGAGTGTACGCGATCTGCCTACGTTCATTGAGGATGTTTCTCTGACAGCAACTCAGGAACTATGTCGACGCAGGGACCGCATGGAACAACGGCTTGGTTTGGGTTACTACTGACAATGTCGTGGGTCTGAAGGGGGACAATACCAATTATCTCAACCCCAGCGGACCTGGACGGAACTCCTTCAGGCTGCAATCGTGGAATCAATACAGTGAACATGTCGCCATGTAGGGCCAATAATATTTCCTACCCTTTTCTTTGCGCTGAAGGAATCCCAGCTTTGATATCATACATATGCCCGAGGGCTGTGGAACCTGGCCCGCCGTTTGTGAGTTATTTGCTTCGTGTGGATATTGAGATTACTCAGCCTTTGTTCAGGGTTCGTTTGACATTATTACTATCTGACATTCACCGACGTAGCTTTCGGTTTCACTCGGTTATTTATAGGGTGTGTCTTCTTTCTCCTAGTTTGTCCCGATTGTTGACTTTGTTCCCAGGAAGTCGGCGCTAATTGGCCGTACGAGGTGCGACTAAATGGGTGTCCTAGTTAATGTATCTGACGGGGATTCCGCAGGGTGAGATAGACATCATCGAGGGTGTCAATAACCAGTCGCCTAATCAGGCAACTTTACATACTAGCCCAGGTACTGTTCTGTTGGTGTAAATCGGCGTCCTGCCATTCTGATAATCTCCGAGGCTGCACGCAGCCTGGCAGTCGATGGCAGACCGGGTATAGCCTCTCGTTGCTGGCGAAGCAAACATGATTTCTCAAGTTCATCCAAATCAGATATAGCACAGAGGATGATTGCGATGCTTTCGTCAATGGCAATGTCGGGTGCGGTGTTCGATTCGCTGATGGAAACAGCTTTGGGCCCTCCTTCAATCGTGCCGGTGGTGGCTGGTGAGTTTCCCTCTTTGGCCTTCTCGAGACGTCGATAGACGTTGAGTGATTTGACTAGGTATGCGGTTGCGCGAAGCTCGACTGACATCAAGGTATTCTTCTGGGAACGTAGTAGTCCAAACGTCCCCAATGAGGTCCGGTATCCAGGCGGCTCCGTCACGCCAGATAACTGGGTAATCTATTCGTGTGTATGAGATGTTTGAAGCCAGATCACTGATGCCTAGCCATCCAGGGTGAGCCCGCGGCTTACTTTTACGACACGCAGTGCGATTTCGCGTCTTATTTCGGACCTATGAACATTATGATCAATCTGGACTTTTGTGCGTTAAAACCCGAAATTGCTATGTGTTGATGTTCTGGACTGGATGGACCTATTTTGCAACAGGTGGCGATTGGGCTGGCAACGTCTACCCCTCGAGCGGGTGCCCCTCGACCTGTGTTGGTGAGCGTTGCAACCATGTCGATCCATCCCCATGCCAGCAGGAGTCACTCACTATCTGATCAGATTACGTGAACAATAATCCAACAGCATTTGTAAACGCGTACTTTGAATTCAAGTCTCTGAACATCTACACTTGAAGCGGCTGTCTTCTCGAATCCGGCCTGAGGGAAAGTTGGACAAAAAGGCAAAATCTGTGCGTGCACTTTGGCGCCACGTGTGGATCTGTGCATGTAATTGTACATATATACACCGAAGCCATTCTTCTCTTCTTTCGGGGCATCGTGCAGAAAAATGAACTCAGTGAAACAAGTTCTGGCCCAGTCTGGCGTTCGGCGCCTCCCCGCGATGCTCGACTTCGTGTTGTGCGGAGTAATCACGACCATACAAATGGCAACATCGCTCCAAGCAGGACCCCTGAACATGCTCATGCATTTATGGCTCGGACCGGTGTTCCGTGTGTGGACCGGGATCCCGAAAATGTGTGCGAAAGTAATAATATCCTATTTTTTTCTCCCCTTTTACTTCCCCCGGGACGCTGCAGTCAGTGCTAGTCAGTGGGACTTTCGCGCCCGGCTCACCTAACGATTCGAATTGGGTAATACTTGCTTAGAAGCACGGTTGGAAACCTGCCGTGGCCGACGGCGGGAAACACTAAGACGAGCGGACGAACAAAGCTGGACCACGCTCACTACGGGGTACAGGTACAAGGACGACTGCCTGTCTCTGAAGTGTAACGGGGAATACATACTGTATGCACGTGACTGATATGCCAATGGCTTACAGCGGTCTTGCAAAGTGGTGGACTGAGACCTTTCGGAAGCCTTGGGTTGAAGCTTGAAGCGCACCCCACTCAAATTACTCCGAGTCTCCGCGACTTGAACATGTTCATGTTTGCTCCACACGTATTAGTTATCTCGAGGAAACTTCTCGCAGGAGTCGACTAGCTAGTCGAATGGCACCGAGGAGTATCCGACTGTCAAGGTTGAAAAGGACAGAAATCTGAACTTGGTCTCGGCATGCGTCGTCGAATCGCCGACTTTTATGGCATGCCATTGATCTTCAATTTCAGCGTCCCAGAGCTTATCTTCTATCTTGATCCTCCATCAGCGACTCAGATGAGCCCACCTATATACGATCTCGTTGGCCCTGTGCTGCCTCAGGCATTGCGACTCGCCCGGTGTCAAGCTTCTACGAGTCCTTCGCAGGACACCAACAATCTCCCAAGTGAGAACGACACAGTAAATCAAACGCCCTCTCGTGAAGAAGAGCGTCTTCTCATGAGCAATGCCAACATCATGACTGCGCTGGAAGATTTGTTCAGCTGGAGGTGAGGATGTCGGTTCCTTTCCGTTACCTCCGTTTCCTGGACGGTCACATCGATCGACTCCACGCAGCGAAAAGGACTGGACTTGCAGGACGAGCAAGTTGTCTTGTGTGGAATCCGTTCGCTTCCAGCGGGCCATGTATCGAATCTGGCTCGTGTCTGTGCTTTGTGGACTCCGTCGATTCCTCTTGTGGAACAGCAGGTTTCAAACAAGTGAAGATTTTCTTAATTTATCGAACGAATCAGAGTTCTACGGGAGCCGGGAGAACCAAAAATCCTTCCTACAACAATTTTCATCAAAGGAGCTCGTCCAGATGGAAAAAATCGCTTCATTTCTCATTTCAGTTGGTGATTGGTGCGTCACTGCAGAAGGGAGTTACTTTGGACCAATGTCGGAGGCCTGTTGGTCTTGGAATTATTCTTAGCCTCCGAATTTTGATGATGGTGTCCATCCAGATAGCGGATTGTGTATCTTTGCAGGTCCTCACATCATTTTGCGCTGTTATGAGGATGCGACGACCAGGCATCTTCCAGTACAGTGCATTGATGCCGATGGCCCATACACGGGGTTTCTAACACACCTTCTTGAGATCATTCGAGAACGCTCTGCTAGTGATGCTCAACCTTTTGGATATATTGGGTCTATTCTCGATGACATCAACAGCAAGCACGACGGGTGTACGATCAATGGTTTTCTCCATCGTACGCTGTTCCGAACTGAGTTCATTTGGACAGGTCACCATTGCAATTATACTGGTCAGTTAGGATGGAAGCAATCGTGGCTCGATTTATACAATGAAACTAGTATGTGTCATGTCACATGGAGTGAAGGAACTCGTCAGCGATTTCGTCAGACTGGGACTACCTGAAAGGACGGGTCAATCGAAATGATATTTTGGAACAAAATCTATCATTCAACCTCGTTGAGTCGGAGCCGCTCAGACATGCAGTGGAGGGTGACTGGTCAAGACTCCTACATCAACTATTCGACTGCAGAGGCGACGATTATTCGCAGTGGTCCAAGAAGGATTGGACCTGTGTCAACTGCTGGACCGTTTTTATCCAGGATAGCTTGTGGCGACATCGACTCGCGCAAAAGAAAAAGGGTATGCGTGTCCAGACACAGCAACTTGGTTGAGCGTTGACCTTGTCCCCCCTCCCGGGCTTTTCAAAGCTTATGAGCGCATAGAGCGTGATTGCAAGTGAGCCTTCTCTCTCTCGTCGGCACGCTCATCGCATACCCACACTGGACTGAATCGTCACTCTAGAGATGGGTACGATTGCAACGAGCAGTGTCATGAAAAGGGCTTGGCTCATGCCAAGCAGTTCAATGTGAGCGGTCATCCATTGTAGAGCGCTTCTTGCACTCACCAATGTCCCTCGCATAGCACCTCTGTGAGCCCACTGATCAACCTGAGATGGAGGTCTGACAGCACTACCAATTGCGAAGATATGTCAGTAGACAAAATGTGGAACTGTAGAACCATGCAAATCCTATTGGGGCACAATTTGTACTATACTGCGATTAGGGAATTTATCCAAGCCATTGTGATTCAACTCAGCAGGCTCTATCTTTTGAAATCTCAGCAGCGGGAAGGCTTTTAAAGTGCTTGGATCCAATCGAATACACCGATTATCAGCAGAAAAAAAAGTGTATTACCACGCATCCAGCAAACGGAGAAAAAAAAAACGACGTGCGGATAAAAAGAGATAGGAAAAAAGAGACAGGACTCGGAACTCGGAACTGAGACGACCATGCTCAAACCACCGGTCATGGCGCCCACCCGCCGACCTCTGATACCACCCAAAAGCAAGCACCGTCAGATTGCAAAACCTACACGGGGAAGAGGGCAAGGACCAGAAAGAAGAGACGTACGTTCGACCATGACATCGATTGTGTCTGTGGCGTGGTTGGGTGGTAGAGACAGGGGTCAGCACGAGTACGTTCAAGGCACAGCAATCGAAACGACGATAGCCGCACGACGACCGCATCGGAACGAAACGAAACAAATGGTGCTCACCATTGTCCTCCATATCAAGCGAGGACGGCGTATCGTCCTCGCTTATCCTATTCCCGTCGTATAAAAACCTGTTCGTGGTTCAAACAGAGTAACATGTGTGTGAGCACGAGCGTCTCTTCGACGAAAAAAACAAAACAAACAAACAAACAAAAGGGGGGAGGGAGGGAGGAAAAGAAACGCGCACCGAATGCTCGACACGTCCTTGCCAACTTTGGCCGCATATGCCCCCTGTAACTTGCTCAACTTTGTATTTCGCTTGATTTTGAAAAAGACCTCGTCCCCTGTCGAGCTCACGACCTGCGTGCGCGCGCGTATGTGTGAGGGGGTGAAGGGAACATCGTCGGCATTCGTGTCAACATCGACGCAGTAGAGGGACACAGAAGGGGCTTTGGGGAAAGGAGGACAGACCTTGACGTTGATCGGGCCGTTCTCCTCAGACTTGATATCGCCCTGAGTCTGCGACGGATCCACTTCAGTCATCCTTGTCCTATCTTATCCTAATCCGCTCGAATCTCTCCTCTCAAAAGTGTTGCTGATCGCCCGTTACTTGTTCCCTTGAAGGAGCGTCGAAGTAGACAGTAGGAAATGACCCTGATCTTGCGCGTGGGATGGCGTTGACGAACAAAGGAAAAAGAGAATAAAACAGGACAAAGGGAGGCCAACCCACAGTAGCACACTGAACGCGACCGTCGGGCCCTTCCAATTGACAACTGTTTGTAAGCCACTCGACGTGTTACCTAATCAACACTACCAAATTATGCAAAAAGGTACTACTACCAGGGGACAGAGATTTAACTTAGAGACCATGTAAAATAATCAGGATAAGGGCGGAGAGAGCGTGTGTGTGCAAGAGATTGAAAGATAAAAAAAGAAGACGAAACGACACCCACAGATCACGTCTTGGCTCGAGCTTTTCCCTTGCCCTTGGCCCCCTCAGCCTCCTTTGCCTTATCGTGCTTGCCAACCAAGTTCAACAACCGCCTTGCACGACTGTACACCTCGTCTTCCTCGCTCGAATCCACCCACATGTCCTCCTGGGAGTTACCCTCCTTCAGCCCCCTTTTCGTGCTGCGCCCCTCACGTTCCCTTGCTCTCCTCCCACGCTCCCTCCCCCTCTCCCCCTCCCTTTCTCTTTCATCCCGCATCGAAAACGATCTGCTCCACGGTGCGTACTCCTCCCCATCTTCATCACATAACGCAGGCGGCGTCGGCGAAAACGTCGGCGGCAAGGACACCCTGACGCTTTTCCGGCGCACAGGAGGCGTTTCTGTCGAGACGTTCGATGAGGCAGGTGGTTCGCTCGTGTTTGGGCTCGGGTTTGACTGCGTCGTCTCGCCTCGGACGGCCAGGGACGCGGATACAGGCGGTGGATCTACAGGGGGCGGTGGAAAAGTAAAGGAGAGCGGTGGGGGTGTATGGGATCGCGGCGCGGACGAGTGTGATTGGGATTGCGGCGGCGGGGATTGTGATTGCGAACGCAGCGACGGTGGCGGGCACAACACCCCTCCCCCCTCCGCATCGAAATCCTCCCTCCCAGTCTCATACGACGAAATCGACGCTGAATCTCTCAACGACGGCGACACGATTTCTCGACCACGATCTTCTTCCACCTGCGCCGGCTTCACATAAGCCTGGAGAACCCCTTCCTTCTTCACCTCTCGATCGTTTCCTACTGCAACCACAATTGGGACCGGAGTTGACACTGAAATTGAAGCGGGACTCGGAGACGGTGTCCGACTCGCATTCCGCAACGCTGATCTCAGTGGCATCTTGATCGGACGCTGACCTCCCTGTCCCTGTCCAATCTGTCCTCCACCTCCACCCCGTCCCCGTCCATCCTGATCCTGATCCATGGCCGTTAGTGAACTCGACGCCCTTGTATGTCCCCGACCGTTCACATGTCCCGCGCCCGACGGTTCTCGATCTTGATCACGATCGATCTCACGTAACACAGACTCCGGCGCACGCGGTATATCCAACGACCCCTGGCCCTCATTCTCATTCAACCGGGTCACATCCGCGACGATGCTCATCAAGCTCTGGTTCTGAGCGTGCTTCTGGGTATGGGTGGCGTGACCGTTGCTAGGGTGTCGTCTCGGGTTTTGTTTGAGTTGCGGCTCGGTCTGGGTTCGGGAAAGTGGTTGAGACAAGGACTCTGGCTGGGATAAAGGCTCGGCTTTGGGCGGTGGCTTCCGCCAGGAGAGGGTCCCGGATGTCGGAGTTAATATGGGCGTTCCCTGCGTAGACGCGGAGACAGGCGCGACGTGCGTATTTACCAGGGACAGTGATGCAGATCGACGGTGTGTTGGCGTTCCATCGGGTAACGGTTTACGGCTCGAGGCCATGGTTGTCGTTGCACGTCTGTGTTGGATGCCTGGGCTGGCGCTGGTGTCGATGTTGAGACCTGCGGTCGGATTAGTGTCGGGCAGCACGCCCTTCGAGGTAGACCCGGGACGGGCCAGTCCCCTCTTTTCTTCGACATCGACCTCGGGCTTGGGTCCAGATGCAGACACCTCAGGCACCTTGCTAGACACCCGTTCCAACGACCGACGCCCACCTACTCTGGGCCTGTCGTCCACCTCACCATCTGTATGACCCTGATCACTCCCCCTCAAATCCGCCACGGACGTTTTCCCCCGTTTCATCATCCCTCGGCGCGTTCGCGATCTGCCATGCCCTATGCTCATATCCCCATCTCGGCCTGTGCTTGCGCCAGCGCCTACCGGGCCGTCTGTGATCCATCCGTCCACTCCTACACCCGCACTGGCGCGATGAGATGGGACGACGGGGATACCAGGAGAAGATTTGTTTTCGTGGTTGCCGCGCGTAGAAGCACTGGGTCGACCCTTGCGTAACCGCGCCCCTGAACCACGCCGTGTCATCTTCGCCGCGGGCGCCGTTGCCACTATCCCCGTCGGCGTCACCGTTACTTCCTCATCTGAATCCTCTTCTCCACCCCTAGGCCCCTTGATCCGCGTATCCGTCCTCGTCACCCAACCCCCACCCCCTTTCCCTTTCGCCTTCGCATTTGTCCGATTCGATGGGGAAGGGGAGGGCGAGGAATGGTCCTCGTTCCATTCAGTACCGACTCTGTCCCTGTCTTTGTGCTTTCGAAAGAGACCGCGGATGGAGCCAAAAAATGCCACCGAGGTTCTACGTTCGCGTTTGGCAGAGCTGGGGCCGGGTCCCGGTCCCGAACCAGAACTTGGGAATGCGACCTTGGATGGGCTGGTCTCGCCCCCACGCACGTCGGAAGCACTGGCACGCGCACTTGGCGCAGCGGGGGCGGTGGGCAAGAAGAGAGCAGACGCAGATGGACCGAGCATCGACTTCCGAATCACCTCGAACGGGTCGTTTTCAACGACTTCGAGTGGTCCGATGGGATGGTCGTCTTCAGAGCTAGTGGTGTGCATCCCAGGAACTGGGCGGCTGGTGGGGAATGTTGTACGGGGTGCGAGTAGGCTGGGATTAGCATTGGCAATGACGTTGGCACTAGCGTTGTGATTGGAGGCGGAAGAAGGCCCATCGGAACCTTCGTCAGAGACTTCGGAGATGTGTTGAGAGGGCGGCCGACGGGGACGTTTGGTCCGTTTTCGTCTCGGTGCTGGTGTAGATGCAGGCTTGGTATTTGATGTAGTTTGTTTCTGCGCTGGTGAATCGCTGTTTTGTGGAGGCTGCGAGCGAATCCCGGTGGGGAATGCCAGTTCGGAGATGGAGTGTGCCGGTGGGAGGGTAATGGTGAGGCCATTGATCAGACTCAGAAGGTTAGGGATTTGGCCAGTTACAAAAATACATGACTGGAAATTTGGCA
>JBBPUO010000356.1:0-13851 GCA_038094755.1 Caloboletus firmus | reverse complement strand
TGTGGCAGATAAATCAGTGGAGGATACCGTTTGGGGCAGATGTGCCAGCTGAATATAGAGACCAAATAGTTCTTGAATGTCTGCTAACTGACTTGATTGTGTGAACCGAGTACGGAGGTAGATTGCAAATTCTCTAAAGACCTTGACTGACCCGGATGCCCCACTGGGTAAAGTGACCATGCAGCTCGGGTGAGGACAATTGTCTCATCGAGGTCCTCCATCGCCCCGAGCCGGATGTACCGAGTGAAGAGATCAACTGCGAGGTTGTTCAAGGATGATGTCCGATCCGGGTGTCCCAGTGGGCGAAGTTCCAGTGCAGCTCGGTCGAGGACAATGGCCTCATTGAGGTCCTCCATTACCCCGAGCTGGCTGTACCGAGTAGAGAGATCAACTACAAGATTGTTCAAGGACATAGACCGATCCGGGTGTCCCAGTGGGCGAAGTTCCAGTGCAGCTCGGTCGAGGACAATGGCCTCGTTGAGGTCCTCCATTTTCCCGAGCTGCTTGTACGAAGTAGAGAGATCAACCGCGAGGTTGTTCAAGGACGATGACCGATCTGGGTGTCCCGGTGGGCGAGGTGCCAGTGCAGCTCGGTCGAGGACAATGGCCTCATTGAGGTCCTCCATTGCCCTGAGCTGGTTGTACCGAGTGGAGAGACGAATTGCGAGGTTGTTCAAGGACGATGACCGATCCGGGTGTCCCGGTGGGCGAAGTTCCAGTGCACTTCGGTCGAGGACAGTGGCCTCATCAAGGTCCTCCATTGCCCCGAGCCGCTTGTACCGAGTGTAGAGATCAACTGCGAGGCTAATCAAGGACATTGACCGATCCGGGTGTCCCGGCAGGCGAAGTTCCAGTGCAGCTCGGTCGAGGACAATGGCCTCATTGAGGTCCTCCATTACCCCGAGCTGGTTGGACCGAGTAGAGAGATCAATTGCGAGGTTGTTCAAGGACGTTGACCGATCCGGGTGTCCCGGCGGGCGAAGTTCTAGTGCAGCTCGGTTGAAGACAATGGCCTCGTCGAGGCCCTCCATTGCCCCGAACTGCTTGTACCGAGTGGAGAGGTCAGCTGCGAGGCTGTTCAACGACATTGATCGACCCGGGTGTCCCGGTGGGTAAAGTTCCAGTGCAGCTCGGTCGAGGACAATGGCCTCACTGAGGTCCTCTATTGCTCCGAGTTGCTCGTACCGAGCCCAGAGACAACTTGCGAGATTGTTCAGAGACACAAACCGATCCGGGTGCCCTAGTGGGCGAAGTTCTAGTGCTTCTCGATTGAGGACAATTCCTTCCTCGATGTCCTCCATCACCCCGAGCTGGTTATAACGATCACGGATGTGAGTTGAAAGTAAAGTCAAGGAGGTGAATCGCTCGGGGTGGCCAGGGAGGCAAAGTTCCAGTGCTTCGCGATCGAGCATAATTGCCTCGTTGATGTAACTGGTCTCGTCTCCTTGCTTAAACTTGGCGACAGCGGAGTTCGCCCGTGAATGCAACTCTTCAACTGGTACACACGTCATTTCATTGTTCTCTGCCCCGACAAAGAGACAAAAGTACCTTCTAAACTCATTAGAGCCGGCAACCGAAATGTAACTGAACTTGGTGGTTCGGGAAAACAATGGATATTGTGCGAGTGGGCCAGGACCAGAAAGGCAACAATGCACAGGTTCGACTATACCCAAATACTGCAATGCACTATATGTGGCATGCATGCAGGAAAATCCACCTGTCGAAAGGCCGCCTGTAACCTTGCAATGAACCACTCGTTCGTTCTGTTCGAATTTAAACTTCTTCGCCCTCTCCTCCTTGTTCATTGCATTCGTTTGCATCGCATCTTATCACTGTGGTGCGCGAGAGAAGTAGGATGGAATGTACCCACGAGATTCTCAGCCTTCACCTTGCGCAAGAAATAGGCCGTGTGATCGTTGTCCTCAGCAACAAAACCACGGATATCGGCGTCACCTGCTTGATCCTCAGCACCACCTTCCTTGATGGCGTCAGACGCCAAAATACCCCCGGGTCACAACCGCGAGCGCATCCAGCATGTCCAATAAAAGCACGCCGAGTACGCCTCACATGCAGTGTTCATTCCAAGTGATATGACATGTGAATCATGTGCGTTGATGAAGCGAAGGGGAGTTAGATGCCGGTTGGTGATATGGGAGGAGCGCACGACCCAGTTCCCAAAGGTAGTGAGGGGCCTTGAGGGATGATATAGGCGTAATCATTTACCATATCATGGACATCTGTGTCTGAAATGTTCGAGGCTGCCTCTTCATCTGTACCAGAAGGATACCAAATCCGTCACGACGGATGACAGAGCATTCATGTAGCGAAAACACCTCCCACAAAAACGGTTTCTTCTGGATGGTCGTAAGAGGATGCGGGTGCAACGCGAAACAAAGTGTGATTATGCCATTAGTTCGTTGGGAGAGGTCACTTTTGTATCGGGCCCGATTCTAGAGGTTATGGCATGGGAGATACATCCCTCTATCCCTATGAATCAGTACCCTTGTTGGTCCATTCGCTCGGCTACACGCCAAGGAACGACGCATGATGGAGCTTTTGTGGTGCGACGCCGAATGAAGTTCAAGGGAAAAGGAGGCAGGGGGTGCTCAAGCCAAAGCATGGCGGAGAAGTGGTGTGGGTGGGCTGGATGCAGGCGTGCACAATGACAATCGTGAATGTTCTGGGACAGCCTGACGGTCAAGGAGTACACATGTTCCCCCTAGAAGTTCATTGAAGTGTGTCAGAGAAACGGGAGAATGTCAGATACGAAACTACGTACCATTGTCCCGATTTGTGTGCGAGGGATGTAATGTCGTCTATCGTTTAGCTGAAGATTACCCGTGGCCAGGGTGACGACGAAACCGTTGATGCTTCACACCGAGACAATGCGTGAAAGACACCAGTGTTGTACTGATACAGTAGCGGCGAACGCGGCAGCAGTTGGTGAAAAGCAAGCCGCCCAAGGAGCGTCACTCATGGACTTCAAGATTGCTGGAGTACTCTGTCGCTGAGTTTGTCGTAATCTTCAATTGTTTTCGATCATTAGGGCTAAACGGTGCACGGCCCAAAATGTATACACTCGCCTGGATGTCATTGTCTATGCCCTCGGTCACCTCTTGCGCATCGAAATATGAAGCCCAGAACGTAAACGTCGCCGTTAAGCTATGAGCAATTGTGTCTGCACAATATCAACAGCTTAACGCTAGTTGTATCGGGACGAACTCACACTCTATATACAAGTCTATTTCCACGGACCGGGCCGGGCGGCGCACACTCACAGTGGCTGATCTCGGCGAAGCGTTTCACCATCAATATGCAACACCACGACAAAAAATGTTCGTTGTACATCTTCACAGCCAAACGAGCTCGAACGGGAAAAAAGAGGACAAACACTCGAACGAGCAAAGGCCGACCACGTATGTCTCGTGTCTTTCACTCCCGCGCAAGGCTAGCCGCCTGGCCGTCTAGACCGCTACGCTAAAAGGCAACTAGGTAAGCCAACGTGCCTACATCCCGTACTCCTTCTAGCCCCGACGCTACCATGCCAACTCTCAAAACTCCAGATGCGTCTCCAATATGCCAAACATGAAGGTTGAGAATGGTTGGGTAGGTCACGGTTCGTCTGTGCTCGGATACGTTTGTTTTTTACCGTTGGTAGGTTGAATAGAACCCATGCTCGTCTCGAGCACGACAAAGTCCATGTCGGCCGCGTTTTACAACGGGCCGGGGAGCGAAAACTTCAACTCGTCCGACAGACTTATGAACGACGCTTTTACTTACGCAAATTCCAGATCTATCGGTGGTATCGCTGCCAGTGACACTATTATTTGTCTTCCTCAACGTCCGTCCAACTCAGAAATGCCCACCTCGTGACGAGGCTCGATTTCATTGGACTTTTCCCGTCTTGTTTCCGAGTCAGGAGTTGTTCGCCTCCTCAGAGTTTAACTTCAACAAAGAAAACTGCCAGTCTCTCGTCTTGTTATACTTGTTGACTCGACTGATTGGACTCTGGTCCTTGAAACGGTCAGAACCTTGACCAGCATGTCACCCTGCTCACCCGGATGCGACTTTAATTATGATCGACGGTGCTAACAAAGCATCCACAAAACGTGACTCTGCTTTTTGATGGAGCTTTTGGAGAAAGGTGGGGTAACCTGCTCGTCCACGAGCGCGGAGGTATTTACCGAGGCCGCCTCTGAATTTGCCTCTGCCTCTGCCTCTACCTCTACCGCATCCGTGCTGAGGCTGGCTCTCCGAGGTGGAAGGACTGGTATCCGCCATTGCGTCAAATATGTATGATTCAAGTCAGTGGGTGATTATTACTGTATGAATCATGTTATGATTATGAACCTCCGAGCGCCTCTTATCGCGCAGGCTCGGACACGTGACGCATAAACTACACCCGCTCCCAACTTTTGCCAGATTCAATGCGTTTGCATTTGCTAGTAGCTCATGATCATTTGTCATTCTTCTTTTGTCCGAGTGTCTACATTTCCTACTTTCAGTTAGTCTTCTTCCTTTAGTTTTCTTTACTTTATTCTACTTGCTTACCTAGCCCTCGTCCCATTGAGCCAGCGAGCCTGAGGTGTGATCACCTGAGCAGTAATTAGCACTCGGCAAATAAATCCATTCATTCTACTATAACGATGTACATGCCGACTTGTACTTTTAGATTCAAAGAAGAGATTTGTGGAGAATTTATGAAAATCGCTTGATACAGGTAGAACAAGACGAAGACGTACTAATGATACAGTTTATAAACAGGAGAAAAGGATAATGTATACAATGGAAAGATCACCAAACGAGCAAGTACCCCAAAAGAACACCACATGCAAGAAAAGAAGAAGAAGAAAAAGACTGCATGCATAGGAAGATAAGAGGATACAAGTTAGTCATCCGATGGCATGAAACCCCGCGTCAGAATATCATATAAAAGAAAGAGGAATAAACATATATGGATGAAGAGCCCAATGACGAGCACAACGATGGCGTTTTCAAGTTCGTCCTCGACGTATTTCCACATGCGCCAGGGAAGAGATTGGGGTGGCTTACAGACAGGCGAAGGAAGCGGTGGCATAGGACAAGTCACGTTAGGTGGGTTGCTCGACGGTGGTGGTAGGGTACGACTTGGCCACGGTAGAAGTGCAGGATCTTCGAACACGAGTTTCTTCGGGGCCCGTGCTTCTTCGCGCTGCTTATCGAGCCATCTGGACAGGCAGTGGTTTGCATAGCCTGTCCGATCGAACATGGCGATGCCACACTCAGTTTCATAGAATTCAGATTTACGGATACATGTGATTGTCCGGGTGTCGGAACGCTCCTCGCCTTCGAGAACTTGAAGGTCGGTGAAATAGCCCGGGTAATCCGAGAGACAATCTTCGTAAACGGACAGACAGTCTGCTTCAAGTCGGGATTTCGGGGGCATACGACGCACGTCGTGTTCCTATTTTTCGATTGAATAATGAATATCGCGACCATGGAGAGGCGACGTACACGGATGACGAGGCAAGGGCGTGGAGGTGAGGAACTGGAATCCTTCCTGCATCTACTCAAGAAGCCCTTGCGAGAGATTGTGACGGGGTGCTCGTCAAAGCGAACCTTTTTCTGGACATCCAGTCAGCTTCACGTCTACTCTTCAAACCATCGTGTCAAATTCACCTTCCGCGTTATAGAAGACGTGCTTGAAGTATTATCACAGAGGATCACCGTCTTTTGGGGCCGTTTTAGTGTAGAGAGAACAGCGCGACCAAGGGCCAGCTTGCAAAGCTGAAGCGAAGGACGAATTATGATGTCCAATGCCATCTTTGCGTCCTTCACACTCATATGCTTCGTGCTTCGAGTGAATCGGAAAAGTTGTATGGGACGCCTGGAGGGCGAATCATACTTGGTGAAGGCAAGCTTGGCACACATCATAAAACGGGCGGTCCGACAGCGAAGGAAGGGAGGGGGGAGGGTACGAGATGAAGTGATAGAGTGCCCACTCGACGTCTCGGGGAGATGAATGGGTGGGCTAGCTCAGAGGAACGCGGCAAGGGATGAGCATATAGGTTCGAGTATTTAACTCGTCGCCTTGTTGAGCACCACGAAGAGTAATGTCAGCACGCGTGCATTGTGGTATTCCACAGTGGCCTGGATTTGGAAGCCATGCTCTCCATGAGGCTATTCATTTATTGATAGACCCGTCAAATGACTGAATCTGAGACATACCGCTTAGACTGTGCATACAGCGGAACGTGGTGACGGCGATTGCCGGTGTGAGACGTTCCACTGTGCTGTGTTCTTTGCTAATTGTCACCTATGACAGTGGGCAACTAGCGATTGTTTCTGGTCCCTTGTTTGACATTGCCATAGTACGCAGTGGGTGTCCAGAGCATCAACTTGTTGGGGTGCTGGGCGATTCGCGGTGATTACAGTTCAAGCGAATGCTGCACGTTCATCATCCAAAAGGGAACGCATACTTTAAAAGTGTAAGCCCGTTACACGTGTCCCCATTATTGTAGTTACCGCAAGGTTGAAATGCAGGACGTCCGTCGTGCATATCCAATCACCGTTCCCCAAGATTCCTCTATCAATCTAGGTGTCTCAAACTAATATCTAAAGGGAAGAAAAACGCCCCAAAGCCCTCTGAACAAATCCAACGTCAAAGCCAGGTCTCCTGGATATCACGTGAACTCGCATTCCAACAGATGCTTGGCAAGGCCAAAGCTGACGCTCACCGCATGCCCTGTTTCTACATCCACCTCTATTTCGGCTGAATCTATACTGTTTCGTCGTTATTGTTCCGCGCTTTCCCGTGGTCACGAAGCGCCGCTAGCGCCTCTTCTCTGAGTTTCTCCTCGTCGCCTCTCGTCAGCTCTTTATGTTTGATCATGAAAAAGCTGGCGATCGCTGCAACGGCAGCTAGACACGCGTTGAGAATGAACACCAGTTTGAAGCCTGTCGTGTACCCATGCGAGAGCACATAGCTAGCCATCGAAGACGTCAGTCCCAGTGATGCAAGCTCAGATGTCGGCGTGCTCGGCCCAAGGATGGCAGGGTCATTGATGATGGCACTGATCGCAGATGAGGAAAGTGAAAAGGAAGAAAGATCGGTCCGGAGGGAATTGTTACTGCGACAAACAAAGATTCAGTTTCACGGGGAAGATCTGGAGCAGAAAATGACCAACATCAGTGTCGACCCAACAGCTAAAGCCAATGTTCCTCCCAACAGCCTGATAAACTGATTGTAGTCTTCAGTAAAAAGTTGATCACGTTGGGGAGCCAACTTACGTTTCTGACGGCCGTCACCACAGACATGTCCCGTCTCGGGACACTCGCTTGAGCTGCAACGGTAGTTGTTTGTAGAGTCTTAGGGAACATATGAGTTTATGATGATCCTTACCCAAACTTCATCGGAAGTCTTACCTGACCAGCACCCATGCCCGAGAGCAACATATAAACCACGAGGAGCACTTTATTTGCGGATACCGTGACTGTAGACAAGCAACCACATCCCACGGCCCATGCGCTGAATCCAACATAGATGCTAGTCTATACGAGGGGTCGAAGATGATCGCATAAGTCGTTTAAAGAGGACACATCAGCGCATCACACACCCGGTATTTCCCCGTCTTACTCACGACCAAGCCCTTTTGATGCGGGTGTGATGATCAACTTTGACCCCAATGCCACACAAAACAATGCTTACCGTGGTCCAACTTGCGAACGATTGGCTAACGAGCACAGGAAGTAAGAATACTCCGGACCGGGTCGGGGAATATCCCAGTGCAACTTGGAAAAACTGCGGCAGGTAGTATAGCGAAGAGAAAAACACGAAACCGCTGCGATGGGGTCATCAGAACAAGAAATCAGTGGCTACGACGCAAAGCAGCCATACTTGATGAACATGGTGATATATACACCTGTTACGGTGACGTGTTTGAAGATGTACACTAGCCATGGAAACAACTGATTAGTCGAGCCTCGCCAGGTTACAACGCGGATCACTTACTGGGAACAATCGGCAAACGCGCCGCTTTCCATTCCCAAAGGCAAAACAAGAAAACGACAAAGACTCCTGAACACAGCGACCCGAGAACAATAAGCGAATTCCATGGGAACGTAACACCACCCTAGCATGTTACGTTAAATGATAATCAAGTCAGACGATCCGCAATCACGTACCCAAATGAGTGGCAAAAGAATGAGAACAGATCCAACGAGCGTCAAGATAGCGCCAAGGTAATCTACCGCCAAGAGCTTCCTGCATGGTGTAAGAGGGTTAACGAAAGGGGGTAATTCGAGACCTACTCCTTCACATTGCCTTCCACTGACTTGAGTGGAAGTACAAAGATAACAACACAGATAGCAAACAACGAGATGGGAAGATTGACCCAGAAGCACCACTATCCTGTTGTAAATAAATGTATACCGAAAATAGAATCAAGAAAAGCTTACTCTCCAGGACACCTTTTGGGCCAACGCACCACCAATAGGAGGTCCTATCGCATAGCCGAGAGCGATAGCCCCGGCAATGATACCCTGATATTTGCCTCTGAGAAAGAACCGTTTATTACACAAAAACCGCGCAGAAACACAAACGTACCTATCTCGAAGGCTGACGATATCGGAGACGACGATTTGCGCCATGCTCTGAAGACCGCCACCCCCTGCACCACTGAGACCGCGAAAGATGATCAACTGGATAATGGACGTTGAGAAACCTGAAGCCAAGCTTCCCATCATGTACACCGCCATGGCTACGCAAAGCGCTAATTTGCGACCAAAAATGTCACTGAATCGACCGTACAGCGGTTGGAAGCTCGTTGAGGTAAGCATATAGGCAGATGGCACCCATGATGCAACGGAACCGGCATTGAACGAAGTGGATATAGTAGGCATAGCCGTTGCTATAATGACGGAGTCAAGCGCAGAGACAGCGGCGCACAGAGCAAGACCCGCGAACACGGGGAGAATTTTCCTGAACGGGAGAAGGTTCGTCTGATCTGTGAGCTGTAACGGACTCTCATCGATAGATTTCTTTGGATTGTCGGCCATTTGAGTCGTGACTGTGGAGATAGGATGTGATGAGGCCAGCTTATCAAAGCCCTCTGATTCGACGCAGGGTATGTCACTAGGTGAGTGGATCGTTGCCAAGGAGTCCGTGTCATCCTCTCTGGACGTAGCTGAGCCAATGTTGGGAGAACGCTCCGGGTTGATTATCGTGAAATCAGGCATGGTAGCAGCGCTGGGTGCACCGCTCAAAGTTCGGTGCGCGGAGATCCTGTCTTGATGGGTGACTGCGGGCGTAGAAAACTCGAAGCTGACGCAGACAGAATAAGAGGAGAGGACGTCTGACAACGACTGCAAACCGAAGCCGGGGTATATGAGAGCAGGGAACACCGGGTCGCCAATGCTCACCACCACCTTTATGTACTTTCGACCACTGCGGCGACTCCATTGGTTTCCCTGGTCTTTTGCTGCGCACGCGTTGCAATGCTTGTGATTAGGTGTTGTGCCAAGTAAATACACGAGTGTGTCTTACCATCTTTGTCGATTAAGATGTAACATTTAGTCGATTCTCGACCCACAGAAGCATAGCAGCGGTCACTTCGCCTAGCCTGCAGTTCTTGGCATCCCGATCCGCGAAGGACGGTTGCTCATACATTTAACCTCCGGGCGGCTATTTCCTCGGCGTGCGACTTTGGGGTGATTCTACCCGTACCTTCACATACGTATTGTGAGTCGATTGCCTCGAGAACCGAGATTATTACCTCACCGTGGTGGCGTCGATGACACCATGCAGTGTGCTGCGTCGTACGAACGAACGAAACAAGGTGCTAATGTCTTTTGAGGTGCGGACCATCATCCGCGGATAACCAAGGCAAGCATGCAGGTTGTGGTAGAAGCCAAGGAAAAATTCAAAGTCTAGAGCAACCCAAGAACGACCGTATTCCGAGGCCTGCAATCATCATACTCGGAATGAAAGACATCGGCCTGAAGAACAAGGGACCAACCAAACACTAAAATCTTTTTGGAGGTAAAAAAAAAGCCTGGACACGGTATGAAAGCAGTAAAGACAGGGTCGTGCATGGCAGTCGGGTGGCGCCTAGAAACTCCCGGCAAGAGTACGGGTATTGAGGATCAGTATAAACGACCCAGGAAAGTGAGCTGCCATCGTCCGGTTTGAGTTGGTCTGGTGATGTTAAGCTTGCTGTATGGTCGCGGAAAAAAGCCCATACCATACTATCCTATAGAATAACCTAGGCAGTCATCTTAATTCGTCAGCCTCACAATATACACAATTTTGCGTACGTTTGGGGTCTGGCACGAAACGGTACTTATATAAGTTGATCAAGCTGGAAACTTCCATCGTATTACCTAAGCGAGCTGCAATTGCGTTGCAGCGCAGCCGGCCAAATACTCATGCCAATATTGCTTGCGCTGATCAAGTTAGTTCGCGACCTTTCCGTCTGGCACATCGTATCTGAGGTTGCTATAGAAGCGTGATCGCGTGCTAAACACCCCTCCTTTTGCCTCATGTTTCTTCCGCTTTTCACTTGTAGTCTCGTTTTTCCACCCAGTTTTCTTTCTTTCTTTCTTTCTCTTCGTTCTCGTACTATAGTACAAAATCCGCGATGACGATCGAAAAGGTTTGCTCCCGTCGAGGACGCGCCAATATGATTCCCATTACACTAGGGCGTCGTGACGTTCACACGGGGCAAGGCAAAAAGCATATTGGAAGTGGCGGACGAGTATGTTGAAGCTGGCTGAAGACTCGGATCATCGTGATTAAAGGTTTGGACGCTGAAGAAGGCCTAGAAGACTACACTGGGGGGAGTAAGGTTGCTCTTAAAGATAGTCTAGATCGCACAAAATTAGTAGTCATACGGTCGAATAATCACTGACGGGCGCTTATAAGCATCCTCATCGCCCGTCAGTGAATGTCACTTTTGGCTACTAGAAATACATGTCGAGAGTCTTTCAATTCTAGGCGCCTCGACGCTCAAACAATGGGGACCGTGTCAATCATTTTCATGTCCAACCTGAGCCACATCGTACGGCACAGTAACACACCACCAAGCAGGCACATCGAAAGCATTTGTGACATTACAGACATGCATGACACGAATTACAGCACATGAAAGTACACAAATACGAAGCACATGACAAGAAGGGTGACTTGCTATGGGGAATTAAACTTGAACAGTCCGAAGCGGGTCGTGTGGCCAGTCCTGAGAGTCGCTGTCCATCAGAAGACTCGGATTTGACGGATACTGAGGGAGCTATTGCCTCAAGTCGAGATGTGCGAGCTGCGCAGTACCAGCAGTTCATGTGTCTTGGAAGTCTGATCTCCAGCTGGTTCCTTTGCCATGGTAGTGACACGATTCTTCGAGCGGGTGTTATGCTCTTTCGTCAGATAGCGCTACAAAACCAATTTGATCGTGTTAGCAACCACGCTAAGATGAATTCCACCAACATTTTCCTTCGTTTCGCTGCTTTGCTTTTTCCTGCCTTTGTGCTTGCGAATCTTGTTTGCCTCTTTGTTGTCGTCCGGTTGAACTTGATTAATCTAGGTTTTCGTTAGCGGAAATCAAAAATAATGCACAAGACTGGACCGTCTTAGTCTTCATGGTGCGGGATGAATTATTGTCCTCAGTAATGGCCTTCGACTGAACAACTGTACTAGGACCAGCTTGAGGGTTTTGGGGTTTGCAGCGTTGAATCGTCCGTGGTAGTGGTCGAGGCTACTTGCTTTTGTAAATCATACATCAATTAATCAAAGACAATGAGACGCACCTGATCCGGATCGGGCCCATGCTTCAACCGGAGCAATAGATTTGCTGTGTCTTCAACATCTTTTGTTGTTGGAACTGCTTGCGATTGATTGTGGTCAGTACCGGTACCATAGTCTGCACGTTTCCATGCAAATTTCTTGAAAAGGATCATGTTCGTGTGGTAAATGTCGTCCAGCTCGTCATCTTCAGCCTGGGGGTACTGTAACTCGCCCACATTGCTAGTCTTCGACATGCATTCCCATCCGTTCTCGAGTGTTGTACCCAAGTCCTGTGCGATCAAAGTGGCAGCGACATGAGGAACTAGGAAAAATCTGAAGAACTGATTATGCGAGAGTGGTTTGAAGCCGTCATCTGGAGTTTCGTTCATAGGGAAAAGGCCAGTCAAGGTGTGCATGATAACCGAAGTGCCTTTGATTCCATAGCTGGAGTAGGTCATGAGTGCGCAGCATGAACTTGAGCGTAGCTGAGAAAGGTACATACTATCCTACCCGAGCACCTTTCATGACCTCGCTGTTGTCTGCAAGCCTCGAAGCTTTAATGGTGGCGAACTGTTTAACCGACAAATGATCTAACTCGAGGTCAGCTTCGAAGCTGCTCCAAACACATGACGTCCGATTTCGGTACTCCGGATCAACTATTTGTTGCTTCAGTTGATCAACCATCTCCACAATTCGGCCGGGAATTCCTTTGAAGTTGACCGATGTGACTGGCCAGCCATGACCCAATGCGTCTTTGACCATGGCCAACCTCTTGGCATTGGTACTAAGGAGTGAGCAGACCTCGGCAGCTAGACGCCATGCTGCCTCGCGCCCCTTGCCTCTGCGAACCATCTTGTATGAATCAATCGCATGAATGAGCTCGACAGAACAATCCCTAGCCGCTGGGATCTCATCCTGGCAATAGGTTCCTGGACAACGGCGTAGTTCTCCACTGTCCGATTCGTCTTCACTAGTTGTAAGGCCAGGGATATAATAGGTTTCCTTATCAGAAACATTTGGATATAATGCGAGTATGAGTTGTAGCATGAGACAACAATCGGAAACTCATATTCTTGTCGCGAACAATTTTTATCGTAGGTTCGTCGTATTCATCTTCTTTTGCCTTGTTCTTGCCTTTGTGAGAGCTCGCCGAGTGAGATGCCACCTAAGATACAGAAAATTGCGAATTGAGGAAGAAATCATGATGGATGGAGCGAACCTTTGTAATATCTTTCTTTGGATTGTTGCCAGGTCGAGTTGAGGCCATGTTCACTTTAATGGATGTTGAGATGAGTCCGAGTCCACTAGAGTCGCTGAGGAGGGGCTGTTCAGATGGAATACTGTCAATCCTGTGTTTCTTCGGATGTTGTGTTGCTATCTCTCCAGTGTCTTGTTCTAAGTCGCTGTGATGCTTGCACTTCTTATATCTGTCCTTGGGGCTGCTCACCTTGTTCTGGTCCTTGATTTTTGCGGGTATCTTAATCTAGTTTAGTCAAGTTCTCAGTGTATTATCAAGCTATCAATCAAGTAGAATTGATACCGTTATTTTTCTTTCCAATTGGTGTTCATTCTGATCAGCCTCTGACTCGGTGTCTAATGCATCCTTAGTTTGACATGCCCTTTTCTGAACCTTGTGTTTTGCAGTAAACATGACATTGGTCCTCTGAGCATTCTGAGCCTTCGTTTTTGCGGACAATGTGTCTTTGTGAGATATAGAGCAAAATAACAACGGAGCGCGACTGTGCTGAGCTGAGCGAGAGGGAACTCAGTTGCAGTTGCGAGACAACGGACTGAGGATGAGCGCTGTCGAGCGACGAACTAAATACTTCGTAGGTACAAGCAAAGTGACAAAAGGAGTAATGTATAGAATGAAGGGTCGATGAGGCGATGTACGATAGGTGTCATCGCGTAGTCCTACAAGAGCCTCGGGTTGTGTATGTATCGTATGCATGTGGAATGGAGAGCCTGTAATGGATCGTTTGCAATGGACGCGTACATGCCCAAGTGAGGCTTTCGGAAAAGTGACGATTGACGGAAAATGTTAATGTAATATATTTTGGATATTATGTGAAGATAGGTGTGATGTGCTTAGAGTG
>JBBPUO010000355.1:10795-22211 GCA_038094755.1 Caloboletus firmus | reverse complement strand
ACAAGTAAAAAGGCCCCGAAAGAGTGTACTCGGCGCGATGCCCATCGTCCGCTGTAAAAATATAAAGGAATGCATATCCCTTGCAAAGACTAACTTCCTGCTATCTGCACAACGGGCTGAAATCGCAAGCGACGAACCAAGAACCGAAGCACACGCGACAAAAGAGTCCAAGGATCAAGGCTCCGAGGAGTCACCTGAGGAAAGAATAAAGAAAAGGAAGTACACATGCCTTCGCGCGCGGTCGTCAACGAGGACTGGACGCCTGCCACCTAACCGATAGGTCTGCGCGTGTAGAGAGAGCTTCCGGGAGTGTCGTACCCGTCACCCAAGGATCGGACGGAGGGAGCCCAGAGGAGACCGCCCGTCACGTCCCCCCTGTAGTGCGTCGCTGCTGCTGCTCTCTTTTTCCCCAGTAGCGCGATCTACCAGCGACCAGCGACCATGACAGGTCGTCGCAACTCCGTTGGCATCTCTGCGCCGTGTACCCCTGGCAGGCAAAGAGGAAAAATGCGGACTTCATGTACCTTGCTTCGTTTCGACCATACGTTTCATTGAACAGGCACCTGATCCGGTACCCCCCCGGAAAAAAAAAGAAAAAGAAAAGAAACAGAAAGAAGAAAACCCATCAGCTGAGTGATATCACCACGCGGTAAGATAGGAGTTCGGAGGCGCGCAGAATGCACATGTGCCCTGGCTTTTTGGGGCTCACGGGGTTATAGAATGACATGCCATCATGATGTTAGATATATATCAACACGGAGTGCCTTGCTTCGTAAATAGGAACGACAAGAGCGAGTTTGGTGATTGGTCCAGAAGCAACGATGGGTGATGTTCTATGGGTACCCATGGATACCCGCAACAGCCGGATTAAGGCAAGGCCCATCGTTCGGCGAACGAGCTTCGTGAATGGAGATAAAAATGAGCATATTGGTTTGACAGCTGTTCGTGGTGATGAAGTTGCACGCAGATGCGTGAGTCAAATGGCACTGAGACAGCAACACCACCGTGCTCTTTGCTAGTAAATTAAGACGAATCTGCTGGGATGCGGATTGGTGACAAAAAGCGGCGTTCGAATGTTGAGACCCGGAGTGCAAGGCCCAGCACGTTCGGGGTCCCAATATTTGTAAGGTCCGTGTCACGCTCCCCTATCTTATCACTGCGTCGACACGCCTCACTCGATTATTCAACACAACGAACCCTATGAACCCTCTTGGAGAAATTGCTTTTTTAGCACAAAGGAAGAGGTATCAAAGCTCTCTATCAAATCTATCCGAAATTATCTACGTGATTTCATGAACAGTAGCCAACTAGCCTAGGCACTGTCTTTCAATGGATTGCCAGGCGAGCTCTGCATCGTTTTTCATCGAACAAAGTAGACAATCCCCTGGAATAGCATTCGATTTGCTCTTTATGTGACAGTGCCAAGGCCTGCACTCGCACTACGGTCGAAATTCGAACACTTATAGGGTGATCCGAAACCGTGGAGAGAGATAATACTTGCGTCACAAGTTGGCCCGGTTCGTCGCTGGGCATCCCGCAAGCACCATACTACCAGTGATATGAAACTGTGACCGACATAACGTTCCAGCGCGCATGTCTCTGTCCACGGACGAGCTGGAGACACCACACGAAAACTGGCTCGTTCAAAGCCACTCATTATCCACGTTAGATACATACAGTGTATGGACACAGGAGTGACATCTCATTTGCACAATTAAAGTCGCGGGGGATCAATCGATCAAAGATAAAGAGAATCATGGATTTGAATAAGAAACAGGAAAGAGGTAAAAGAAATATTAATTTGCCTCTGCCCGGAATGCCAGTATGCACGGGGCTTCAGCCAATCCGAAGGGAAAAAACCAGAGCCTTGAGGGGAATAACGGGGGCATAATAGACGGGGACTCACGCCAAATCCCAATCATCGCGATTGAACCTTCAACCCAACATTTAGCACACCATGGTAGACCTTATCGATTGTACCGGAATATTGCTAGTCAGTGCGACACCGCTTTCGACGGTCTCCTCGGTCATTTGACTGCACGCGCGTCAGTCATGCATGTACATCGAATTTTATCATCATCATCAGTTACCTTGAGCAGGATGTACGGAGACCAAGAAGCGACCTCACGACTCTGCATGCACAAATCGTGCTGGGACATATCAGGGTTAGCCAGTCCCTACAGCCCGATCCCGATTCAAACATATGGAATACCTTGCAGTTATTGCTAGCCCGAGCTTGTCAACCAACCCATACGTATGTGACCACGGGTAACTGACTCACCGGAAAGGCCAGTAAGAGATACCATGGCTAATCTACGTTTGAATTACGGGCAATTCCAAAAAGAGGGTTACTCTTACAGTTGACACCGAGGAAGGCAAAGACCTAGATCTGTGGATAAGAATGTGGCAGGCGACAGAACACGGGGAACCCACCGTCGGGGGAATATAGGCTATGACTGCCACAAGAAAAAACACGAGGCTTTGCGAACGCAACCGCTTCATCAAAGGCGATTTAGATGGTTGTTTCGAGAGCCCCACAATGGACAATACGAGGACAATGAAATCGTAGCCCAGGGCTAGCGCGCCATCGATCAAACACATCAGTTTGAACGCAATAACATGACTTACAATATACAAAAACGCCCGCGTTCACGTTCGGATGCGTGATATGGACAACACACTCCCCGTTTACTTCGGAACCTTGGAGATTCGCAACATCTAACCAAAGAGTATCGTGGGTCGAGACGAAGATTCACAATGAGAGATTCATACCTAATCCTAGTACGATCCAGTGTCCGAACGCAAAAACCAATAGCAGAATATGCACCCAACGGGAGTCCTTCCAGATCACCCATCTATGTTCCTTGTGAGATGCGCGAACAATCAATAGATACTAGTTTCGGACTCACGTGCGAATCATGAGATTTGCTGAGCAGGCTGCCAGACCAATATCCCCTGATATCTAAGGTACAACAACTTTTCAACAAAAATGTATCGCCATGGAACCATGGCCCTGTTTCTCACCGCTATAAACCTGGCGCCAGCTGACGAGAAGAGATAAACCGCGTGGAAAGACAGCGATAAAAAAAAAAAAGGAAAACTGACGCAGGCAAATCAAACCGTTGGAAGATGGATCTGTCCTAATCGCACTTGGGTTGAAATGAATGAGTGACCCCGTTGACCACTGCTCCTGAATGCTTACTTTAAAAGAAGGAAAACGAACAGAAACAGCCGTCCAACAAGGTAAGGGATCTCCATCGGATGTTATCTTCTTAAAATCGCTCTGAGAATCGTTACGGCTACTCACCAGAGGCCATCGGAAGGATAGACGTCCACGAATGACGGCGTATTCCACATCAAGTGATTGAAAATATTCCCATCTAGGTAACGGTAGCGATTCAAGAGCGCGTTCCTCTTGGATAAGGTGAATATACCCATAAAGGCCCAGCAGGAGAAATATAATATCCATATTTATAACTTGAAGGCGAGCTTGCAAGGCTGGGTCTTGCCATTGGACCATCGTTCAGGCTCAAGGATGCACTGGCTAGTCACAACGAGGGTTTTGAAGACCACTACAATGAGAAGATTGGCGGAAAGTCAAATGATCAGGATACAGTTCTTGGCTCTCTCCTGAAAGTAACTCACTACATCCGATATCTGCAGGGACATGTTGGCAACGTTACTGCTTGGTGACTTCCCACAATCCCTCTGAATTCTGCGAGTTCCGATTGGAGGACGGTGGACGACACAGGAAATTTGACGATTGTTCCTGTGTTACTCCTGATGGGAAGAAAAATATTACGTGTCTCTCGTAGTCCCAAGGCTGAGATCTGAGACTTGGACCAGCCATGGCATTCACGGAAGAATTCAAAAGTCGCAGAAACACTCCCAGACATTCAGTCTGTTGGCGTTTGGTACCCTGAATCCGTCAGGATAATGAGAGGATTCAAACTCAAAACAAATTCAACCACAATTCTGAACTTGTCGCTCTGTGTTTGTCTCTTCGAAATCCTTTTATTGACCACTAACTTTCCACTCTCGGAAAGCCTTTCTGAAGAAGGATAAGGGCGCATCTGAGGCAGTTATGATGTGAGTGGTTGGGCACAGGTCGTTACCAAGTTCTCGGCAAAGGCCACTGATCGGTGTGCCACTTACTAGTAACATGATTATATCTGGATACCAACCCTTCCTGTCTTGACATTGATGCAATGTATCCGATTGTTCTTCAACAGCATGAAAAATCCCCTGCCACGAACTTGCGAATCATAAGTAGACAAAGGATGCAGCGGGGCCGCAACTTGGTTTCAGCGTAGAAATGATTACGTAACCAATTAAGTTCGTGCTAATTTCGCCACATCCTCCAATCACAACCCTTAAATGGCCTCGTAAAGTAATATCGTTACATACCGTCTTTGCAGATTAGACTGAAAAGAGTACGTGTACATACAAATAGTTATCAAGTATGCTGGAGAGTAAGTAGTCTCAACTTATGGGTCGTTGCCAAATAACAACCAGGGACGTCACCGCCCCTAACATCAAAACGTCCTTCGTAACCTAAATTGTAGCCAACTTGAGCTGGGCTGCATGATCCCTTGATACATTTGATCAACGGGTGAAGTAGTCGAGAGCTCGTAGTCATGGAATGAAGTGGCATGGTGGGCGACGAGTAGAGGGTGACAGTGGCCAGCACAGATATTGAAGACACTAATCGTCTCTTCCCTGCGCAACAGATATAGGGGACGAGAACGATCATTCCCTTACAAACCTCGCTCCACAGTCCGAGACAATGTGTCTCTGAGCCTTCGACAAATCAGATCAACTCTACAAGCACACACGACCGGCGGGTCGGGTTTGATTCACCCCGGTCGGGCCGACTCAGTACCAAGCAAACGGAGATGAAAGACGAGCAGAATCTTCTCAGTGATTCGTGCGGATGGGACGGTGGTTCCGATTGCATCCAAAAGCTTGAAGGGGGGCTGGAGATACAGCGCGAATTAGCGTCAGCGATTACCTTTTTTTGTGCAATTGGTTTCCGCAGCAAACAGGAACACGTACGCGGGTAAACTTGCAGACTCGCCACATCGCGTACTCTTTTCCGCTCGGATTGCCTAATATAACGACTTGGAGGGAGAAGGCCAAACCCTTGTCTTCATTCAGCTCCGCCTGCCTTCATGTAATGAATAGATTGAACCTGGGATCAATTAGCGGGGTCAGTGCGTGGCGTTGTCTGAATTCAATATCCAGGCATCGCGTCCCTCGTAGTATGACAATGTCTACTTCTGCCCTTCAGGGTCTATTGAATATTGATTTAACCAGTGTTCTTGATGAACCGCTATAACCGCACAACACGAAGTAGAGTACCATCTACCGTACGAACGGTAAATGAATTCTTCAACCCCCGGGTAGTCGCTATCCTATATATGCCAATGAAATACAGAAGAGCTCCTGATAAATGACGTCATATCATTTGATCTGAGAGTTGTGCCGGAACCTCTACCTGTGCAATCCGTGCCACTCAGGTTCGCGAATTCACCCTCCACTTTGCGTGCATTTGGATGCGGCATTGGAGGGTCATCGTTGATGGATGGTGTATACCTGTTGCATTCAAAGTATCGGCTACTCGAGAAGACGGTTAGTGGATAGAACCCCAGATATACTTGCGAGAACTATATGGACTTCCGGTTGGGTGCGTGGTGCACGGATCAATAAAAAATCTGGGATACATCGCATAATCGTAGCCGTCGTCAGGTGATGATCCAGCAAGGAAATTGTTCATCTAACTGTCTTCGTATGCGTCACCCTTTGTTGTATAATCGTAGAACTTTCAGCTTCCGTCGAACATTACGGCTTGAGTGATGCTCACCTTTCCATGGTAGTGAGAATTGGTGTCAGCTGAGGTTGAGTATCCAACGTAATGGCAGAATTTCAGAGGGAAAACAGACATAAAATAAAAATAGCATCTATCGCAGGACGGAACCAAGCTTGTCCACCGCTAAGTGTATAATCCGCACAACGCGCGGCTATACCACCACCTGCAATGCACCGCGCTGGAAACTAACGAGGTTGTTGCAGTGGGACTGCCACATTAGTTTGAAATATCAAAGAAGTCTTGTGGATCGAAGGGACCGATTGTCAGAGGGGCAATTGGATCACGGCAGTCATGAACGCAGTGGCTTTTTGTTCTGCTATTTCAAAAAGTAAGCGTCGGAGTGTCGCTTCTTGCAAACGTAACGAACCAGTGCCAAGATTTCCGACTCGAGGACCCTTACTTCCTCCTCAAGTCGCTGTCGCTGTCTCGACAACATCTGTACCCTGCGTTCCTCGCGTTTATTCGCAGCCGGTGCAGTTGCTGCGCGAGACTGCACGGCTTGGGCTGCTTCTACCTGTCTCGAACGCTTGGTGGATGATTTCGTCTCTTTCGAGATGAGGGACAAACTTTGCTTTGGATCAAAGCCTGTTTACGGCTGAGGGCTTTCAGACCTTTCTCTGCACGATCGATGAGTTCATTGATCTGTGGCTCAATCTCGTCTGCGAGGTCTGCTTTGTATCTACGCACAGTGCCTTCGTCTATGAGAAGAAAGACCTGGAGACGGTTAGGCGATGGATATGACGGGGACGTGAAACATACTTTCTGATTTTCCAATACTTTACTCATCCTCGGTAGATCAAATGTCCCGTTACGGAGGAGCTGCTGAGCCTCGTACGCCTGTTGGCCATGAGTACTGATGTCGATCGATTTACGCGAGGTGTTACCTCTTCGCAACAATCCTCCATCGCGAGCACACATTCTCGCAGACTCGGGGGGCAAACCGTGTTGGGATCCCCGCGATAAAGCTCATGTGAAGTTGCGAAGACAGATTCTCTGGGCCTGGGCAGTGCTGAGAGACGGGGCATCGCGCATGGAGGAACGCGTCTCGGCAACATGGCCGACGCGTCTGGTGATTGAGTCGGAGATTGAACTTTAATACAGAGGGTATATAAGGAGGCGAACTCTGAATATGGCTGATTCTTCAAGTGTCCATCCAACCGCTCGAAACGTTCGCCGTCGGCGCAGAGTTACTTCTGAATAGCGTCTGGTTTCAGGTTGGTGGAGCGAGGTGTCCGTTTGGGTGCTCACGAGATCAAGTGCTGCTGCCTGGCTCGCTCTCTCTGTGGTCCTCTGGCTGAGTCCACCTTGCGGTGTTGATTCGTTGGGGATTTGAGGGCTGATGCTAGGGTGGCCGCGCGGCGTCATATTCCTTTATCTTCCGTACCCGCTTCTCTTGCGAGGAGTTGCTACTATGTGGCCTTGACGGTCGGGTGAAACCATGACGCATACAACATTTTTATTTTCATTCCTTGATGCAATTTAATTGATCGTGTTTTGAACCTCGGACTCATTTCCAAGGACCCTTGGAAGGTTGGTCTTCCAAGCTTGTGAAGCTGGATCAGAAGCACAGAGAAGGTGCGGCAAGTACTTGTGCCCTACTTTTCTACAATATATATATCTTCCCATTGCACCTTTTATCTTGATCCTGAGCTGATCGAGTTTTATTGAGTTGTTTCTCCTGTGAGTTTGATGGGAAGGTAGCCGCAGGCCTTAGTTACTAGCAAGTCAAGCAACATACATTATGAATCCAGGAACATGCAAAACATCGAACTTACGAAAGTCCTTTCGAACTGCGTTGTCTGAACGGATGTGGATCGAGTGAGCCCCAGTTGAGGCCAGGTTCAAATTTGGTAGTTTGTTCCCATGTAGTGCAAATTATGTAATGGGTGCCTCCGAAATTTTGAGCGGACCAAACGGGTTGTCCAAGATGCAGACACTCGTCCGAGGGGTGCCCTGTTCATGGCACTGGGCACTTCGCTCATGTCCTCGACCACCCTCTGCAAAACCCCTCACTGCTTTCTCCTTGGCTTGGCGGGCTGCCTCGACTGCTACCGCGCGTGCCTCGGAGAGCACAGAGTTACCACAGCCCACCTATCCCAAGTATGAACTCTCAGCAGCAGACCTCAAGCGGATCAACTCCCAGAGGAACATAGGTGTTTCCGCACATATTGACTCCGGCAAGACCACCCTCACGGAGCGTATTCTCTTTTACACCGGTCGAATCGGGGAGATTCATGAGGTTCGTGTTGCGTCATGGCAATGAGACCTTGGAAAACCACCTCATTCATACAACATATGTAGGTCCGTGGTCGGGACGCAGTCGGTGCCAAGATGGATAGTATGGAACTCGAACGTGAAAAAGGTATCACCATCCAGAGCGCAGCCACATTTTGCGACTGGGAAACGCTATCCCCCACGACTGGCGAGAAGCAAAAGTATGCTATTAATATCATCGATACTCCAGGTCGGCATTCCTTTTTGGAGGAAACACGCTCACTCTGACCCGAAAAATGACGTAGGACACGTTGACTTTACAATAGAGGTGGAGCGTGCTTTACGTGTGCTTGATGGTGCCATCTTGGTCCTGTGTGCTGTTTCAGGTGTTCAGAGTCAAACTACTACGGTCGATCGTCAAATGCGTCGTTACAACGTCCCTAGGATATCCTTTATCAACAAGATGGATAGGTACGCTCTGGTCCGTTGACGCGACATTAAAATACTGAGTGACATCTTCCAGACCAGGAGCAAATCCCTGGAGGGTTATCAGTCAGATTCGATCCAAGCTCAAGATTGCCGCTGCCGCAGTCCAGGTTCCTATCGGTGTCGAAGATGAGCTCAAGGGCGTCGTGGATCTGGTTCGTTGGAAGGCAATCTACAACGAGGGCGAGAAAGGGTATTTTGATTTGATTATCCCCTTGGCTCTCAGCTTCATTCATGCGTCTGATTAGCATCAAAGTCATGGAATCAAACGAGATCCCAGCTTCGGTCATCGATCTCGCCAAGGAAAAACGCGCCGAGCTCATTGAGCAACTCGCCGAAGTCGACGATGAAATTGCCGACGTGGTTCTTGCCGATGAAACCCCCTCTGCTCATCAGATCGCCGAGGCCATCCGCCGCGCGACCGTTGGTCTCAAATTCTCCCCTGTTTTCCTTGGTTCGGCTATTAAGAACACGGCTGTACAACCTATGCTGGACGGTGTTTGCGCTTACCTTGCTAACCCCGCTGAGTCGGTCGTCACTGCTCACGATACGAGATTGCCACACGGTTCTTCTCCGGTCCCGCTTGTCCCCGCTGCAGAAGCACCCCTTGTTGCATTGGCTTTCAAATTAGAGGAAGGGCGATTTGGTCAGTTGACCTACATGCGGGTATACCAGGGTACTTTGAAGAAGGGTTCCTTCATCTTCAATGCTCGCACGGATAAGAAGGTCAAAGTTCCACGCTTGGTCCGTATGCACAGTAATGAGATGGAGGTCAGTAGCCCCTTTCTCGGTGTCTTTTTCATACATTCAATCGTTCTGCAGGACATTGATTCCATCGGCCCTGGTGAAATCTGTGCCGTTTTCGGTGTCGAGTGTTCGTCTGGTGATACTTTTACGGATGGCTCTTCGAGTTTCTCCATGGTCAGTCTCGTTGCGATGGTGATGAATCAAACTCATGACTGTGCAGACGTCCATGTTTGTCCCCGAGCCTGTCATCTCACTAGCTATCAAGCCTCAAGGACAAGAGACGCCAAACTTCTCTCGTGCTCTCAACAGATTCCAGAAGGAAGACCCGACGTTCAAGGTGCATATCGATGCAGAAAGCAAAGAGGTATTTACTATTCATTTGCCTCCCCTAGCTCCATCGCTCCATCTCACTCGTATGTCAGACCATCATTTCTGGTATGGGTGAACTCCATCTCGAGATATACATCGAACGGATGCGTCGTGAATATGGCGTCGTTGTTGCAAGTGGTAAACCTCGCGTTGCCTATCGCGAGACAATCACAGAGCATGCCGAATTCTACCATACACATAAGAAACAGACCGGTGGTGCTGGTCAGTTTGCCCGAGTGATCGGGTATGTGGAGCCCATCCCGTTCGATCCCGAAAACGGGCAGGATAGGGAGTTTGTGAACACTGTCATGGGAGGGACCATCCCGCACAACTACATTCCTGCGTGTGAAAAGGTGTGTCGTCGTATTCCGGTGGCGCGTGCGCGAAGTGGAAACTCACCGAAGACTGGAATTGACGTGCACGTTTTACGTCTCCTAGGGCTGGTTTGAAGCACTGGAGAAGGGTACGCTCTCGGGGAATCCGATCGTCGGTGCCCGGATGGTTCTTCAAGATGGTTCGTATCACGTTGTGGATTCTTCCGAACTCGCCTTCCGTATCGCGACCATTGCCGCCTTTCGTGAAATCTATTCGAAGACGAAGCCGATCATCTTGGAACCGATCATGACGGTCGAAGTCGTTGCGCCGGGTGAGTTCCAAGCGGTGGTGATCGGGAGCTTGAACGCTCGGCGGGGGACGATTTTAGACAGTGAGGTGCGGGATGAGGAGTTTACGTGTACGGCGGAAGTACCATTGAATGACATGTTTGGGTATTCGAGTCAGTTGAGGGGGGTGACGCAGGGCAAGGGGGAGTTTAGCATGGAGTATCGGGTGCGTTTCGTTTCATTTCGGATTCTTTTTCTCTTGTAGCTTTCGAAGCTCAACAGGACTGACGTGTTTCCTCTTCTTTTTTTTTTTGGTAGACCCACTTGCCAGTGCTACCGCATGTGCAGAAGGAGCTCGAGGAAGCGCACAAAAAGACGATGCCTCAGGCAAAGAAGTAGATGTGGTCGTCGGTGAGTAGAGCTAAAGTCAGGTATCCTTATCATTGCGCATATAGAATTTATTGCATCCGCATACTACTGTACGCACTTATCTACTATCCCATTCACTGAGCACGCACCCTCTCATGATAGTTGATGAGAACGGTTAGAGACAGTGATGTGTGTCATTCGGCTTTCAAGTTTCAAGGATCGACCGACCACCCCACTCATGAACGGTTCCACGAGCAAACACGTATATATCCACTACCAAGAGCCAGCCGTTCACTCCCTCAATTCGCACCTCCCAAACGTTTTGCAAGCTGATTGACGCGGGTACTTGGGTCCGTGTCGAAAGAGAGATAGCTGCCCAATTAGATATGAGATCTTCGTCCGCGTACCATTCAGGAAAACGACGCAAGGAGGACATGGCTGCTGACCAGCAGTAGCCAATGGAAGCTCTATAGACGTTTACGAACGACTGCGCATTCTATATCCCCACGGTGGGGCAGGAAGTATTCCTATTCCCAGCTGAATAACTATGCAAGCGCATAATTATCTCTGAAGACCAAGAAGGAAGACCCATAAAGGTCCAGTAACAGAAACTTCACATTTATATCAATTATGGCAGGGCGAGCCTCGAGGGCTGGGTTTCCCCATTGAACCATTCTGCACACAGAAAGTTAGCCGCAAGCGTTGCATGGGCCAAGTAATTCGCACAATGAAAAAAGCAGTGTCCAATATGGCGGAAATG
>JBBPUO010000353.1:0-22290 GCA_038094755.1 Caloboletus firmus | reverse complement strand
TAGTTGAATGCAAACACCGCAAGAACTTCAGTCAAGTTCTTGTCGGGATTCCCCTACTCTATCCTTGTCTCATAAGTCAGTATCTGGTGGTAACGGCCTAGTCTTTATTAGATTAGGGTCACCAACACAAAGCTATGGGACTACAGTTATACTTGAGTGGGAGTAACAGTATTCCTCAGTAATTGAGTCCTGAATATTCCAAACCATTCTGGTTCCAATAGTTCCAGTTTGGAATAGCCATTCTGAACTCACATCTTGGAACTCTTCATTCCAAAGATGTTCCAAGATTTTTTCCCATGCCTTCCAAGGGTTCTGAGACTATTATCTCAGGACCACCTCCAGAACTGGTTCCAGAATTTTCCTGTGCTCTTCTGAGCTCAGAATGCTTGGAATTATTTTTTTATCTTTTCCTTGCTTAATAACATCCCCCTTTTATAGTTCATATTACACATCATTTTTGGTCCCATTTACACTGCTAATAACATAATACAAGTACATCTTTGCCCATAGCATATATATATTCACCCTTACTTATACATGCCTCAGTCATTTACTGCCATCTTAGACAGCAGCTGAGGTGAGTTACTTTTCTTCAGTTGCTTTACCTGTAGCTAATGTACCATAGTTGGGCTATTCCTGCCCTCTTGTCAGATTCTGTCAAAAGGTATTGGCCAGCTTTGGCCAGATTGATGATAGTGGAATGAATGCTGAGACCATGTGTACTGTCAAGGGCAATAGAGATCTCTATCTCTTTGTTGGCAATGAAGAGAGTTTTTGAGGAAGGAAGAGAGGAGCTTGCCAGCTTGATGGCATTGAAAGCCTTTGCCATGCAGGATTTGGAAGTAGGGGACATAAGAGCATAGGCCACAATCCATTGTTGAGTGAGCAAGGAAGAAGTCCCCAATGGAGGAGAGGGATCAGCACTTGGAGGGGAAGGGGGATCATGTGAGAGATCTCCAACTTTCCCAGGGTCAAGAGTGAGAGAAGTGGTCAGATCCACCGGGATCTGTGACATGGACATGGTGTCCAGTTGAAAGGAGGTGTATAATGAAGATAAGTTATTGTTGGCATCAATAGTGAGAAAAGAGGATTGAGATGTAGGGTCGGGAACAAAGAGGGAAGAGGTCACGATGAATGAGCGAGGAGCAAAGCACAAAACGATGCGGAAAACAGGTTGTGTGAGGATGGTCGAAGGAGAGAGAGAAAAGAGCAAGGGAGACCTTCGTCAAGGCCGGTCTTAAATACATCTCGCTGGGCTCGAGGGGAGCTATCGAGGAAGCATCGGCTCGTCGGCGCGATGGATCGTGTGGGCACTCCGGGTGCGATCGGCACGAAGGCGAGGTTCTGACAGCTAGCTCACGTGCTCGCTATCTTGTTAGAACGACCATATTGAACAACAATAATATTGCCAGAGAAGGGAAATGGATGCGTAAACAAGTAGGTTCAATGGGGAACGATATTAATACTTAGGACAAATGGAAGCTGCCAACTCCTTCCTTCATCGCTGTACACAACTTCTCTCTCATTACTTTTTTCGAGCTGTATTCTGGAAGTTTCAGATAGTTGACACAGGTCATGACGCTAGGCAGGTAGTCATCAGCAGTGAGTGGGGCTTCGTGTGGTTTCCGAACGACGGTCAATGGTGGAGTGAGGCCCCGGAAACCTGTTGTAGAGTCATGTCAACCCGACCGGCGACTGCAAGACGAAACAACTAACCCCCGATAGGCAGCTTGGGACTTCCGGTGATGAATTGTAAGAAACCACGTCGCGTGGTCACGTCGAATTCTGACATTAGCTCAACCAAGTCGCGAATTGAACGACTTTCCCCATTGAACCCGTGGTCAGCCTTGATCGCTTCAATGAGAGCTATAACATCGTGTCAGCACTGCCGACTAGTAGATACAGTACAAAACGCACTTTCGATACTCCAATCTTCGTCAGAGTTACCAAAGAGCATCACCAGCTCATCCGCAGTGAATGCCTGCAGTTCAGAAATCGGAAAGACTTTTGAGAACCCTTCTCTGAAGGCTTTAGCCTGCGGTCGAGCTCCAGTCCCGATAGTGGCATCCAAAACTTCGTGGATGTATTGCTCTGCATTATCGGAAGTCACAGGCGTGTCGCGACCACCAGGCTAGTCATTGAAGATACATTATGAGGAGCTGTCTCAGGGAGGGGTTGACAGATCACGTACTCTTAGCTCAATGTCATAGCCGGGTAATGTGAAATCGAGAGCAAGATCCTCGACGTTGACAATGTCCATTAACGTAACTTTGCGGAAAAGCTGCTTAACGAAGATCAGGATGCATGTATGTAGTACATGAACACCGAGGAGCTAACCTTTTCTGCTTGCCCTTTGACGGATGCATAGCTCTGCAGTTTGGCGAGAGAGTTCGCAAGGTCATTATCGACCAACTAAGATACAGTGAGCAGGATCCATCAAGTCAACAAATGACCACGCACCCTGAGGGAATCGATGGTCAACGGGACTTCTTCCCCAAGCACGAGTTTAATGAAGATCTTGTTGAGAGAAAGATCGATGATTCTAGAGTCCAACATCGCTTTGGCCACATACTGCCCGATCACTCGAAGGATATGAGTCCGTTTCCTTCAAAGAGTGGGTCAGGAGAGCAAATGGTTTAAAATTAGTCACGTACTGTCCACCATCGTTCGCGATGTCGTCGGGGCTAATGGGTGCTGGATAAAGCCCGGTAGGATGATGGACATAAATTCCGGGAGAACCCGCATCCGCGTCACGCCAGATCTTTAGGTCTTTGCGCGCAAACTCCTTGGAAACAAGCGAGTAAAACTCCAGGGTTGGACCGAGGCCAGTACCAACTTCTTCGAAGTATTCCACCTCCAAAATCGAAGAAGACGACCCATAAAGTTCGAACACTTTTACTGCAGACTCGAGAATGTGCTTGCGTGATATACGAACTTTCTGGCGCTGAAGTCGACCAAGGAACCCGATCCCATCGTCACGGCGCGATGTATCTTGTCCTCGGCTCTGCTGGCTTTGCCACTTGAGGATAAGGCGTGCATAACCGAATGATGTGGATTGCAAGTAGTTATAGCGAGTGGCAAACGGGAACAGGAAAGGGAAGTTCTGGGGAAGGTCAATCGCCCAGTCGGGCAAACAGGAACTGGACATGATGTCAAGCATTAATCATCAACATCAAAGAACAACAAACCTTGCAACGATCATGGGCTCTTCTAGTTGTCGGTTGAGCTTGGCTGTCAGCTTGTTGTTGACAAACGCAGACTCAGGCAAGGCGTGGCGTTCAAGAGGCCTTGTGAGACGTTCAGCCTCTACTGCGTTGAGTTTGTGGAAGACCCGAAGAAGACGTAGTATCTTAGCATGAGGGGCGTCATCGGGCAGCGAAGAAAGGGTAGGACTAGGTGATCGTATCTTTGCAACCGCTTCACTTCGCGCTGAGATACAGCCTATTAGCATATTTTCGCCAGGACGCCACGGCGATGAGAAATCTTACACTCTTGGCTGGGAGGTGGTCCACTGACTTTCTTGAATTTGACCGTGTATACCCCTTGCCACATAGCACTTGATGGCAACGCGCCTACCTTCTTCCTCATGTCATGCTGGTGTATTGCGCCATATATAGTCAAATCCAATGGAAGCAAGTGATCGTCCATCCAGAATTCAAGATGCCAATCAGTGGGCTTCGCCTTGAGAGCCGCAGCGTAGGAGGATTTCTGAATATTTCCTTGTCGAATCGATGAAATAGGTGGGATGCCTCCTTTCGAGGAATTCGGTGTTGCTATGCGTGTACCATCTGGTGTTTGTGCTTCAATCCTGCCATCATCTATGACGTGCCATGTGAGTACAATTATGATAACAAGTCCTGCGATGTACCTTCGGCGACTGACAACGTCACGGTCTTGTCAGCTGCTAGGTCTCCATCCTCATCCTCGTCGAAAACCTACATATCTTAACGTCAGAACAACTCGTCGCCGGAGACATTGAACCTAACCTCCGCGTCCACTTCATCATCTGTGAATTCAGCAGTGAAACCGCTTTCTTGAACCAAGGATTCTTCCCGCCTTGTTATGCTGTCCAAAAGTGAGGCTGAGCTGGTCATAGGAGGGGAAGGGTTGTCAGATACTGGCCCAGCTGATCCTGTAACTCCGTTCTTCACGCTGAGACGTTGGCTACGCCTCCGGCGAACCTCATTTGGCGGCGGAGGGGCATCTGACGATGACGAAGGAGGGTGAACTGCAGGTACTATCGTGGCCTGACTTGCTTCGTGATCGGGCGATGTCCGGGAGGCAGCACCTGGACCGAGACCAGATGAAGCTAATGCTGCAAGCATGTTAGATAAGCGTCCACTGGACATCACTCCGGCAACCCGGGGGCGGAGGTAGTCGTTAAGTGCCTGGAATGTTGCGATTGCGTGAATCGATACAACCATGTTCTGCAGATTTCGTGGGATATCTGAGTCGTCGTCCGCAACCAAACGAAGCCGTAACTGGCGAGCAAGCAAGGACGGGGAACTTCGTTTCGAGTCTGGAGAAAGCTAAGTCAGTGGTCAACCATGCATACAACAATGGAAAATACCGTCGCTGCCTTGCGCAATAGTGATCACCTCAAAGTTCTCCATCCTCGTTAGGCTTTCTTGCAGCTTCTTGACCAAAACAGAAAGGGGGGATTGACTCGAAATCCCAACTCTGGAGGACCGGGTGAAGGTTTCAAACAGAATCTCCTGGCGGCGCTTGATTGGGACTACGTATTCTCAGTACGCATGACCTAGACACTGGAAAATCGACTAACCTAGACCTTTCTCCGTGGCAAGGCGAAGAAGTCCCTCCACGGCACCACTCCGGAGCAGTTCGAAACTGGAGACCGAACTCTCTGAGGCAAAGTGATCTGCGAACTCCCTCAAGGTGGAAATCATGGGTTGCTCAGATATATCTGGCACAGAAAGTTTTTTGACCAAGCGCCGAAGATCGTCAAATGAGTCATCGCCGTTACTGCTGCTGTCGTCTTGGCCAAGCGAGTACTTGAACCGCATGACACGAGCGCGCAATGTGATCGCATCTTCTGGTTCCAGAGAGAAAATATGATGTTTTTTGTGTCCTGATATTGCAGACGAAGTGTAGATGGCCACATCTCCCGTAATAGAGAGGTCTGGCGGATCCCTCTCCCTCGGCTTTGTCATGTTGAGTGCTCTGGAAGCAAAGACTTCGTTTTCATGGAAAACACCTTCCCTCCGTAAGGCTGGCCTATATTCAGAAGGAAGTTTTTGCAAAAGAAGATCAACAAGCTGTAGGGCTCCGATAATCAGTGATGGGTGATCCTTCGATGACAGGATGGACGACGCGAAGCTGGCAACTGGGACCAACTGAGGAAGTAGTCAGAAGAGATGCTGGCCGTTGAATTAAAGTACTGACGTGTAAAGCATTCCTGAGTTCGACTCCTTCTAAAAAGCCCACGACCTTCAACAGACCAGTGAGAGTCTTGACACGAATTGGTGTGATCACGCTCGCAGCATACACGTCAACGAGGGTGGGAACCATGAGCTGCATAAAACGTCCAACAACCTCTGGCTTCGAACGAAACAATTCTGTCCTGTCCGAGAGAGGTTCTGCAACGGAAGCAGGAAGCATTGCCTCGTCAGTATCCTGAGCCTGAAGATCAGATTCTTGAGTGGAATCATGATGTCCAGTAAGATTCTGGGGTGTGTCAGGTGTCATGACTGAATCGATGAAAGGATGAGAGGGTGCAGTAGCAGCCTGGCGGGCAGCAGCGCGATCGGCTTTAGCCCTGGCTTTGACCATCCGCGCTAAAGCCTTGTCCGTGTAACCCTTATGGTCGAAAACGCCATCTGGAAGTATGTAAGCCACCTTCCTGTATAGGGATGGAAACTATCTACCTTTGGGAAGCGGAGGCATCAGTTCAGATACTAGACTGAGTGCCTCTTCTACCTGATCTTTGGAGCGGTGCGCCAAGTTCTCCATTACCGTCATGTGCGTAACGTCACCCCCGAGGCCCTGGCTGCCCCCGAGCATCTCAGCAGGTGTGGAAGGTAGTACACCCGTAAGAATCTGGTAAAGTGTGTCCACGATGTCTGCTTGCAATAGCGCGATGGTAATCCGGGGACTAGCGCGAGCCGCAGTAGCCAGTGCCCTCAGAAGCAAGGTATATGTGTTTGCTGCAATCAAGGGCGACCCTCCTGAGGGCAAGAGGAGAAGATTTATGGCACGGATCGCTGTTTCGTCCAACAGGTTCTCGAGGTTCTCCGTGGATGCACGATGATAGGAATCGATGATTCGGATAACACAAAGACAAGCAAACTCAACTAGTCTTTGATCAGAATACCCCAAACAGTTGCGGATTATAGGCCAGACGCCGAGAACCATAGGATAGTGGTCAGAGGAAATGTTCCTGCAGCAGTTTGCAGCAGCTTGAAGTGCAGTTCTTTGAACGGCGATGGAGAAAAAGTCAAGGTAATTCAGTAAAGCTGCAAGTCCATTTTCACGAACGATGGAGCTTGGGAACTCCTCTGAGATCTTCTCCAGTGTCTGTGATAGCACTGTCAGGAAGAACAAAACGCACAAAAAAGCCTGACCTACACTGAGAGTTTGCTCGGCTAGATCGATATAAGATATCTCTATCAGCTTGCTACAAAGAACTGGGATAGCGCCATGATAGACTACGGTATGGGCCACCCCCGGAAGAGCCTCCATGAGGTTAGCGAGGCATCTACAAGCAAGCATTTGAGCCTCGAGGTTATCGTCCCCTTGATAATTCCCCCCAGCGCTTATTGCCAGGGCTGCAGCGAGAGCGGCGTCGGGGTCGTGATCTTCATCGTCACCTCCATCATCGTCTTCGTCTTCGTTCACGCCTCGTCCTCCCAAAATCTTGACGAGCTCACGCACGAACTCTTCGACCTGGAATGAACCAGCCAAGGTATCCTCTGTGGAAATGGAAAGCAGCTCGCTTAACTCTTGCAAAGTCACAAGACGAGTGGTTGGGCTGGCGGTGGATTTGATATTGTTCAGCATGGTTTTGAGGCGCCCCGAAAGGGATACCATGTATGACCCAAGGTGTCGATAGTCACCAAAAATGGCCATCGCAGCAGTCTCATCCAGGCCACCAAATCCTCGAGAACCTTCTGTCGGAGACCGCTCTTCATCGTCTCCACCATCGTCAACATCACCCTCGATAGGTAGAGGCTCATGATCATGATCATCTGCGTCGTCATCGTCATCCACATAACTATCCCTCTGATTTTCCTGCGAAGGTTCTTCGCACTTGAGTATTCCGGCGTCAGTCATATCGACGTCTTCGTCATGAATTCTGGAGGTACTGGCAGTGGCGGCGGGCTTCGCTTTAGCAGCCACTTTGCCTTTGCTCGGAGAAGGTCTAAGGATATAGTCTCAGCACATGCGTGTATGTGAGACGATCACACCCACCTAGACTTTTTCGGCATTGGTACAGAGATCGAGGTTGAGGGGCCCGCTCGGGATCTCAAGGAATAGGCGGTAGTTCTAGTGCGTTTGGAAGATGACAATATGGCTGAATTGCCCCCCTCTTCTTCAGAATCAGCTTCGGGCGCAGCACGCTTCTTGCCTTTCCGGTCCTTAGTCGGTTCGTTGATAGTGAGAGATGAGGTTGAGGCTGATGGGAAAGTGGCCCTTCTTGCCCTGGAACCGCGGCAGATGACGGGCGTCAGACACAATAGTGTCGGAAGGTTCACAGGATGACACACCTTTTAGAAGCTCGGGTAGAATCGTCGGTAGTGTCTTTTGCTTTTCCCTTTCCCGAAGTAACTTCGCGGGATCGTTTGTTCTTTGAAGTCGTGGGCTTGGGTGTACGGGTGTTTTCTGGAGGTGCACTTGATTGCTCCACTGCGTCGCTGTCCTTGTCTCTTGCTTGTTCGCGTTCCTTCTCCTTCTGCCTGGCAGCCCTGACTCTAGCACTGGAACGTAGCGATCTTGATTCGGAGACAGTAGTTGAGGTAGAAGTGGATGGAAATTGTAGTGATTCTGATTGGGGTAGCTGGGAGGTAATGGAGCTTGTGGCCTCTTGTTGATGGATAGGTTGAAAGTCCATTTAGAGCGAACTCCCAGCCATCGATTCAGAAAGTTATACAAAAGTTTAAGACAAGGTCGCGGTTGAGGAGAAAGAAACAGAAAGGGTATTGCAGAAGTGAGCGTGCTATTGAAGTAGTATTGCTTCGCCCACAGTGTAGGCGAGGCGTGGGAAACGCAGCTACGCTAGTGGCGTAGTAGATTCTCTAGCAATCCATTTAAATAAACATATTACGGCCAAGATCCGTCATTGAACTTTGAGCAAGTTCGGGATCCTGTTACACCAGCTCAGATTCTCTCAGAACCTCGTCCACGCTCCTGTTAAATATCTCCACAATCTTCTCAATCTCCTCTGTTGTTGCATTATACGCAGGACCTAACATCAGATGGTCGCCTCTGGATCCATCAAGGCAGGCTCCTCCGTTCATTCCCATGGCAATGAGGCCGTTCTGGAGGCAGCGTGCTTGGACGAGCATAGCAAACGTCTGTCCCTTGAAATCAAGTTCTGCCTCATGGCCCGAGAAATCAAACTCGATGCCCCAAAACGCGCCACGACCTCGAATGTCGAATGTGAACGGCTCAGCAATTGTTCCTTCTGCTAATAGTCCCTGAGAGAGGAGCCTATACATCAGTTCACCATTCTGTATGACCTTTGGGAGCAAGTTCTCCTCTTTAATGACCTGTTGTACAGCTAAGGATGCTGTACATGCCAATGGATGCGCCTAGAAGAACGTTAAGCTTGCCTCGTATTTTAAAGGAAAGTCGTGCTACCTGATATGTGTGTCCATGCTTAAGGAGACCTGAACCGCCTCGTATACCTCTCGCAACTTTGGGGGATAGGAGTACTGCTCCGATAGATGCGTACCTATTTTGCCCTCCGTTAGATACACGCTTTAGGTAAGCATGGAGTTACGTACCCTCCACCAAGTCCTTTGGCAACTGCCTGTAGATCAGGGGCTGCCCCGTCACCGACGCTCTCCCATGCGTGTAGGGAGCCCATCCCTAGGAATGCAGATTATGACACCGCTCACTGGACAAAAAGATCGGCTCACTTCCCATCCCAGACATGACTTCATCCAAAATAAACAAGGCTCCATACTCCTCACAAACAGACTTCATCGCCGCGAAGTATCCCTGTGGGGCACCTAGGACACCAGTGGTGGCACCAACAACCGTCTCTGCCACGACTTGAACTAAATTTAGTATCGTGTGATACGCAGGTGATGGAAAGAAATTACATCCAATTACCGTCTCTGGGCCGAGTTCAATGAACTTGTCTTCTAACTCTTGTCGAAGGCGCTCAACATACTGCTCTTCTGTTTCGTCTGGTTTTTGGAAGCGTTTCGCATACGCTGGGGAAACATGATGGAAATGCTCGTTGTCGAGGATATCTGCGTAAGGTGCACGCCGGACGGGGTGATGGGCGAGCGACAAGGTGCTCAGAGTATTGCCATGGAATGACAGTTTACGGGCAATGAAGTTCTTTCTGCCAGGTTGTCCAATTTCGACAAAATACTGTGATAGCGATAGCCCTACATCAGAGTGGACAAATCGTCGGGGATAGAGTCACTAACCTGTCTCGAAAGCTTGATCACGGCTTCCATAGCCTCAGAACCTGTTACTGAGTGTTGGAAGTTACATTTTGCCGGTTTAACAGCTCTACTTGCCACCAGATGCGAATACTACGAGTTCGAATGCTCCATTACTTGAATCAATGAGGAGCTTTGCAAGCTCTTCTGCAGGATTGCTGGAGAGTTGCATATTGTATACATCTGTCGAGTGCCGTGTGGGCGTCAGTCATACAGAATATTAACTGAGACGGACAAGTAAGGGTATCAAGCTGCTCTTTAATGGCGGCAATGACCTTTGGATGGCTTGTACCGATGCACGAGACAGCTGCCCCTCCGATCCCGTCGATCACACGGCGACCGTCTTCAAGGTCGACATAAATTCCCTCACCGCGGACCGCGACGGGCGGTGTCCACGGTGTCCTGTGCAGGATAGAGGTGGTGGAGACGGACATCGGGGTGACACGGGGGTGAATGGCGAGCGAGGATCAGACAACTACATTTGTATTATAGGCGGAAAGTTGTCACTATACAACTGAATGAGCACCAAGGCGGAAATCTCGTACGTAACTGATAACTACTTGCCAGGACTTGTCCCAACCAGGGGGAACCCTCAGAACGGTGAGAATACACGCCTCTGTGGGTGGCAACGTATTGATTTCTCCATAAGTATGGCTGGGAATCGAGTAACTGGCCGCCTCGGGTAAAAGGAAACAGGAACAGGGAGTCATACTTGAGTTATGATTAGCGAACCATTGGAAAACATATCCTAATTACATAAGTAAAAGTCGACTTTTAGTATCATAGCGTGTGAGTTCATCATCTATCTTTACTATCGAGTATCACATGGGACCATCCACTAAAAAACGCAAGGAACCTCCTCCAAGCTGCACGCTATTCGATTTCTTTTCCAGTGCTGATACGATAAAGCGAGCAAGAGAAATTATTGTCATCGATTCTGACAGTGACGACGGCGTTCATGAGAAGCAGAGTAGAAAAACAAGCGCGCCACTGGAGCCCAGGACTGACTCTCAGTCTCTGAACACAGTCACGTCCACTTCGGCACACTCAGAAGACAAGGATGCTTTTGGTGTGCCTTCGGAGCTGTTGCGGCCCACTAACCCGCTTCTGGAGGCATCGAATGACCGGTTCCAAGTACACCAACATGCCCTAATCGTTCCCAAACCAGACCATCCAGAATCCATGTTTGGCGTTTCAGCTCCTTTACTGGAGCCAACTTGCCTCAGTTCGTGTTTTGTTTCTGAGCTTTGTGCAGGGTTCTGGACGGTCTCAACTTGTCCTGCACAGGAAACCAATCGACTGAAAGGAGGCAAGCTAATATAGTCGCACACAAAAGCATGTCTACTATGGCAGGTGGTAGCTCTGTTAATGACACCACAGTCGAGTTTGCCGTCGGAGAATGGGCTGCTGGAGACGACGAACTCGTCGATATGGAAGTATTGGATGATAGCGCCAGGGTTGATGAGGACGAGGGAGAATCTTCCGACGAACATTGCTTTTGTCCGGTGTGCGGTATAGATTTGACAGGCGTCCTCGTTCTTGTAAGCGAGCCAAAGAGACAGTGTCACACCAATCCACTGACCTTCGCTATTCCTCGGTTAGGAAGCACAGACTCATGTCAATCAATGTCTCGATACGACATTGCAAAATGACAACATCGTTGTGCAAGAGTGTACATCGATTGCAGTGTCGGTTGAACCCGGTGTGACATCTGACAACGGTGGTCCAAGCACATTCGTCAAGGGTCAAGGTGGCGATCTGTACACCGTCCTAATGAACTCACACAAGGAGAACGAAGTCTGGGTAGAGGCGGATGCCGCCGCTGACCGTAATTTCAGGCCGACCCGAGGAAACCGTAGAAGGGCTCCGTTTTACAAGGTATTACAGGGGATGCCAATTGCAGTGGACGCTTTCTGCTACGGAACCATTCCCGGTGTCACCGCGTATTTTTTGACGTTCGTTCAATGTGTGCTACTGTTCATACAGTTGTGCTGACTGGACTACCGGCAGCCACGCGCATTCTGATCACTACACTAATCTCAGATCCAATTGGAAGAGTGGCCCTATTTATTGTTCGGGTTAGTGCTCGAGCAGCCCGTCGAACCTATGCTAATATTTCTGCAGAGGAGACTGCCAACTTAATCATACACATGCTAGCTGTGGATCCAGGATGGATCCATCCCTTACCATTGGACACACCGACAATAATACCTAATACCGGAGGAGTGAACGTGACCCTGATTGAAGCCAATCACTGCCCGGGTTCCTGTCTATTCTTCTTCGAGGGCCACCAAACAATCGATGCTGGTGATAGTGCATTCAAGTCCCCGTTTATAGGTTCGTCAAGGATATTTCGTTACCTTCATTGTGGGGATTTTCGTGCATCACCACGTCATGTCCTCCATCCCGCTGTGAAAGGAAAGCACATAGATCATATCTACCTAGATACTACTTATCTCGACTCAAAGGTTTGTCGTAACCTCTTGTTCAGCCGTCGAGAAATTCAATGACCAGAACAGTATATGTTTTCACCCCAGCCACTTGTTATCTCTGCTTGTGCAGAATTAGCTCGGAGACTTGTGGTGGGGGGGGTTGGAGACAACCCTAATGCTCATACAAACCGGAGTTCCACGATAGATGCTTGGATGAAATCTTCGTCCTCTGTTGAGACGGGAGGACAACGGATACCGCAGCAGCGCATCCTTGTGATAATAGGGTATACATAGTTCTTACCGTTTTGGTTCACAGCTGATTTCATTCGTAGCACATACTCAATAGGCAAGGAGCGTATTGTCAAAGGTAAAGTAGGCTGATCCTGTTATCCGAGCTGAGGCTGAAAAAAAATGCACTCAAGCGATTGCTCAGGCTCTTGAGGCGAAGATCTACTGTGACCCACGCAAGACTGCCATACTACGATGTCAGGCTGATAAGGAGCTACACGCTCTCCTGACCGCAGATCCTGCCGAAGCAAACATACATATATTGCCGTTAGGGACAGTCACTTCAGATAATCTTAGGTCGTATCTTCAAAGATTCAAGGGCACGTTTTCGAGGGTTATCGGGTTCCGGCCGACAGGGTGGACGTGCGCTGTTCAGTTCCTATGCTCGACCCTGATTGATTTCTTTCACAGTTACTCTCCGCCACCCGGCAGTGATCTTAATGCCTCCATTCAATCCATCATCTCCTGTGGCCAGTCACAACATTTCTCTTACACAGATCTCCAGCCCTCGCAAAAGTCGTCCCATAACATCCAGATTTTTGGGGTGCCTTATTCGGAGCATAGCTCGTTCTTTGAGCTCACTTGCTTTGCCATGTCATGCGACTGGGGTAGAATGATACCCACCCTGAACATGGGTAGTCCTACTTCAAGGGCTAAGATGACCAAGTGGTTGAAACGATGGGAGTTGGCAAAGAAGTGTGGTAAACCGTTTGTCGTACAACCCAGAGCAGCCGATTACTGGTAATTCGAACCACGCTGCTTCGACCAACATCGACTTCAGCATTTCATATGCACCATGTGATCAGCTACATTTTTTGTCGTCGTGAGAAGCATACACATGGAGTTACATACACCCAGAAGAGAAACCGGCAAGAGCCAATGATAACGCGTATCTATTGCTCAGCGGCGCGTCTCCTCCGGAGGTCTCTCTCCTCAGAAATCGTCAGTTTTGTACCTTTGCCCTTCGGTAAAGATATCCAAGGCTTAGTGCCTTGGCCGATAACGAAGATGTTGGAGATACTGTAATTGCCAATAGTTGGAGCTCACTGGTGCGCGAGACGCATATTGTCACATACCGTGTGGCGAACGTACGATCGAGGGAATCCTTGACATGGACGATATCGAAACCTCCAACATGCTTTTCACGGTGAACAATGACACCTGCGCGGCCCATGTTACGACCACCGGTGATCATGACGATATTGCCGGTGTCAAAGGGTACGAAATCAGTGATTTTGCCCTGCTCGAGGTCAAACTTCACGGTATCGTTGACCCTGATGGCGGGATCAGGATAACGGATTGTGCGTCCGTCGTGTGTGACAACGTAAGGGACTCCCTTGGCACCAAGGGCCACTTTGCGGACCTTGAGAAGCTTGTACGTGGCCTCCTCGGGTGTGATACGATGAATAGTGAAACGCCCCTTCACATCATACAATAGGCGGAAATGTTCACCAGACTTCTCGATTGAGACAGTATCTAACCAAATATAAATCCACTGTCTGGAAAAATAACAGGAATTGCTTACCCATGAAGCCGGTGGGATAGTTAGAGTCAGTGCGCACTTTTCCATCAACTTTGATGAGACGTTGGTTGACGATTGTGATAACCTCGCGTCCGGTCAAAGCATACTTGAGCCTGTTTCGGAGAAAGATCGTAAGGGGAAGGGATTCACGGAGCCTGTGGGGACCAGGGGATGGGCGGGGAGCCTGTGACCCGTATTTGAGCCTCGAGGGCGCATGAAATGGCTGAGATTCCTCACGTAGGTACCGCTCAGTTTGTCGAGCATCCATGATGATGGGGCTGCGAGGCGTTTCAAGTGCTTTTTTGGTCCACGGGCCTACGAAACAGAGAATGTGTCAGATGCCGCAAGGTCGAAAGCATGACGAAGATGTATATCCAGTCCATCCCAACAAAGCGGTCAACATCCACCCATTCCGGTGACAGAAAGCATCAAAGGATCGTTTCTCTGCGTGTGTACAGGCATATCAGAGGATATACGACTGACCATGACGAATTTCTTGAGGAGGCAGCGACCGCGGCGACGACCTTAATTTTGATACCAAATGGTCTGGTGCTCGAGCGCCACTGAACTGGAATACTTTAGGGTAGGCTCTTCTGTGCCACGTGATCCGTGCCACAGAGGTTGCTGTGGCTGTGCACCTCATTCAACGTTGTAGTCAGCGTTGACAAGTTCACTACGTGCACGGGAGTCGTAGTCCCCTTCTCCAACCTTCTTGCGTTGACCGCCCTTTCCTCTGCGGTATGCAGACAAATCGCCCCGCTACTGATCCCGTCAGATATCCCCCATATAATGAATACCCCAATGATAATACCGTGAATTTCGGGCACGCTTGGCAGGCCAGCAATCCCTCGGAAGGACCACTGTCTACGTCGCAAAGTGCTTGGCGCATCCGATTCGACCACTCTTCTTCGTTTTCTTTTCCCTCGATCTCGAAAAACCTCAAGAGGCTTTTTTACCGCCAGCCATTCGCATCAGAAGCACATCACTTTGCCCCCTCTTTCGTCCGTCGCACACAGGGTCCTTGGACATCTGCCGCAGGACCTTCCACCACTTCCACTGCCCGCTTCCTTGTTCTGTGTATATTTTGGTACACAACGTCCGCCCTGTCGTCAAATACCGGGAAAGCGATCCTCGAACAGTTTCGCTACCCAGTCACTCTCACCATCATCCAATTTGGTTTTGTCGCCTCCTGCTGTCTCATAATCACGACTCCTGCGATGAATTTTGGCAGGTTGCGCTCCCCAACAGTCGCTATACTAAAAGCGACCTTGCCTATGGGTGCATTCCAGGTCGGCGGACATATGTTTTCTAGCATGGCGATCTCCAGAATTCACGTTAGTACCGTGCACACCATAAAGGTATGTCCCATTCACATCTTCTCACATCTTAATTACTTAAGTAACATTACAGGCGTTGTCACCGCTCTTCACCGTCGCCGCGTACGCACTTCTCTTTGGGGTCAAATACTCTCCAAAGACTTATCTATCACTCCTACCCTTGACTATCGGAGTCATGCTAGCATCCACTTTCGATGCCTCCGCGTCTAGTCCAGTTGGGTTGCTGTGTGCCTTTGGTTCCGCTCTTGTCTTCGTGAGTTCGAATATCTTTTTCAAGAAGGTTATTCCGTCTGGATCGCAAGCATCCTCGCATCGGCTTGATAAAGTGAACTTGCTGTTCTATTCATCAGGCGCGGCATTCGTTCTCATGGTACCCCTTTGGAGTTTCACGGACCTCCCTCGTTTCCTCGCTGCTCTTGATAACCCGACATATATTGTCCATCCCAATCATGGTCACTCCTCTATACACTCGCTCTCATACCATTTCATTGTCAATGGTCTTGCCCACTTTGCTCAGAACATTATCGCATTTGTGATCCTGTCATCCACCTCTCCGGTCACGTATTCCATTGCCTCCTTGGTCAAACGGATATGGGTCATATGTATGGCAATTTTGTGGTTCAACCAGAGGGTCCACCCAATCCAAGGCGCTGGGATCGGGTTGACATTCATCGGCTTATATATGTACAACGCAGCGAAGAGCGATGTAGAAAAGGGAGAGACTAAAATGCAGAGAGTAGAGGCCACCCGGGGCATGATGCTTCCCTCTAACCGCATGGAGGAACAACTGCTGAGCGGTAGTACACCGTCGTCACCTAGCTCGTGGGTGAAATCCGTGATGTCGTCCACAACTGGGATGAAATCACGACCTCAACTCCCTCCCTCGCCACCTGGCAGTGCACAAACACAATCGCCTGATATGCACAAGGGCTCCCTAGAGCGGAAGCTTTTCACCCGCGTCTCTCCGTTGAGCCTGTCTTCGGCATTTACAAAACGTGCTGGAATCATACCACCCACCGACCCTTACCCGTCGCCTCCTCCTTCGTTTGATTCCCCCTCAATCGCGATGACCTACCTAGCAAGTCCGCACTCCCACCTTCCTGGGGTCGAATCGATACGTGAAACACAGGTATCTGCCTAGACGAAGAAGAAAGATATTTATGACAGCCATTAGAAGCTACACGAGTCTGTTGCCCAGTAATCCCTAGATACGCTGATACCTATTGCGCAATGGACTTGGAGTCTAGGATAATCTCCGCTACATTCGAACTCGGTAGGGGCTAGTCTTGCTACGACCGAGGGACGCCTCGATTGAACAGACTTTGATGATCTTGTCTGGTCGCTGATTCGGTGTGCGATCAAGAACAGATAGTGAATTAAACCTGGTATCATAGACATAGCATCATGGACCATCTCCCTGGGGTTCCGAGGGACGAAGCATGGCGGCTTTCTTGAATTGGTTGTGAGGGAGCCATTACACGGGATGCAGTAGGGGTCATAAAACGTAAAGAAAACACAATGAGTGGCCGTATACAGTAAGCAGCCTCTACCAGCCCTGTCCGCCGGGAGAGGCGAATCACTTCCGAGCAGCGGTCTTCTGGCTTTTGATGACCCTTTTCACGATTTTCGCCTCCTCGACCAGGAATGCCCGAAGGATACTGCATAAAAGAATGGTGAAACATGGAATGGAAAGGGCGGAGGAAAAGGATGTACCGCGACTTTACACAGTCGCCGCACCGTGAACCTCCGTATGCTCGACGGACGGTCTTTATGCGTTTCGAGACAGTGGCATACTGGCGTGGCCGAAGTGCAGGAACCTACAGACTTGATATGAGTGCCCCGAACACGGCTCAACAAAGCTTTTAGCATACACCAGGCAATCCAATCCCACAGTCACCACACTTGGGTTGAGTTGGGAGTTTTTTGAGATGGTGATAGACAAGCTTTCCGCCTGGTGTCTTGACGATGCGGCGGCGATTAGAGGTGGTATTGTAAGGTGTGCGCTTGCGGAGCGTAACACGCTGGGCCATTATCGATGTGTGTGGTTTGATGATTTCCCGTGTCCATACCAGTTGTGGCTGAAGGTGCTGCTATACAGCGCCTCGGCGTTTGCCGAGTCGAGGGAACATGCCGTCAGGTGACAGCTGAATTGGGAAGATGGTTCCAATAAGTCCCCGGGGAGGGATCGATCCTGCTCGTCGTCGTCCTGAACAATGTCTCAAGCCCCGTCGAAGAGACTCGCAGTGAGACGCGGATCTGTGAGCGCACCAGACCCGTTCGGGAGAAACACAGCTCTGAACCGTGATCCCAATCGATCGTCGTCCTCGACGCTGACGATCGTTCGTGTCGTCGACCCCGCCGCGTCCTCCTCTGGCTTTGTGACTGCCCTGCCCAACTTGTCCGACTCACCCCCCTCTCCTGTCCACCATCGCAGATCACTCCGTCGCAACGGCAGCACATCCGCTTCCTCTGCAGATAACAGACTCAGCTTCGCTTTCTCCTCCTTTTCCCCTGTCTCCCCTTCTCAACCCTCCAGCCCGCTCTTGTCCTCAGGTCCACAAAATCACACTTCTAGAACTGGTTCCAGTCCATCCTCCTCTCCTCGTCTCAGGCCGAGTTCTCCTCAATTTGCTCGTCGGCATTCCGCGTCCAGTGGATCCACCTTCTCAAAACCAAATCTCACACCAGAACAGCTCGTTGACCTCGCCCGTCAGTCATCTGCACCTCGTTACGCCCCTAGCTCTCCGGTAGTCCCAAATCCGTCCAGCCCGAGCAACTTCGACGCTACAGCAGTGTCGATTTCCTCGCCAGCAACATTCACTCTGCTGCCAGTCGATGTCTACCTCCCCTTTATCGACAGAGCTCCAGAAACCACGCATTTACTTTCAATCCATCCAACGAAGAAACTGTTCTCCCTCTTGGCTCAAACATTCCCAGCACAGACATCCCATGAGGAGAGACAGGATCCATTCACCGTCGACCCGGCCCTGTGGACCTTCAACACGTTGCGTCAATGGCTAACTGAAGTTGATCGCTCATCTGCTAACGACGCTGTATGGGTGAGGCAAGCCCGCAAGTGCGTTCTTGCTCATTCAGAGCTCATCTGGGAACGCTTGAAAGGGGCGCTGGGCGTGCCCCCTGAATTGGAACTGGAGGACTTGGACACTTGTCAACTCATTGGCCCTGAAGATAGCGCGCTTGCTCTTTCCCTCCCGGAGGACGAACATGTTCCAGACGCCACCAGTCATTCTCATCAGTCCCTGGATTCGGTCACCTTAACATCGTCCCCAGGGCAATCACTAATAATCGAACACATCTTAGCCACCTCATTTTCAAACCATCCCCCTTCTACTCCTGGAACAAGCAACCCGCCACCATCCAGTCTTCCGGTTGGTCTTTCTCAGTCTGCCTCCAAATCCCAAGCCGATCAGGTATTACAAGATATCGTCGAGGATCGTGAGGAAGAGGAAGAATTTGGTGTCAACACCAGCGGCGAAGACCTCATTAAGGCGGAAGATGATGATCCCAAAGCGCAAATTCATGGACTTCGTGTTTGCACGTCCCCAGTTTCTTCGTCTGCAGTCACACCGCACGTATTTTCATATCCACACAGTCCAGCCATGAGTCCGAACGTATCAGGAAGAAATAGCGTCGAATCCCGCAGTCCAGAATTCTCTTTCTCTCCTCTCGCACGTCGGCTTTCTCGGACGAGCTCCCATGGGTCCATTGCCAGCGTCGGGAGGTCTGTGGCTGGGTCAGGCCTTCTTCAAGCCACATCTTATTTCACTCTGATCGTTTCTTTACAGCTCATATGCATATCGTGACTTCGGCTACAATGTTACTTCTTCCGAAATCGGGGACGGCGAGAGCGAGCGTGCATATGATCCCGTCGCTGATCGCGCGCCGGGCAATCCATTATTCCCGAGCAATTTTGCTCATCTTGCGTTAAGACCAACTTTACGTGCCAAGTATGTCTTTGCGATGGTATTTGCTTTGCTCGCTCATATTTGATCTCTTAGCAACCCTCCTTTACGCTCGTCAGATGGGACCACTCCACGTTGGGCGCGCTGGGCGCCTGGTAGCAGACCGCCTTCTTGGTTTGAAGGCTGGGACGGGGTGAAAGAAGAATATGCCGCTACGGCTGCTAGCGGCAGTAGCATCGGTGTTGGAGAGTAAACTTACATCGTTTCCATCACTGCTCGAAGTCTTTCAGGAAAGCTGACCTGCATGTTAGAAAATAGTGCCATATTCTACTTTCAAATTCTCACTGTGTGCTTCCCTCATCTGTACTCTTGATGTGTACTGTATTCATCGTTGGAATGATTCCCAAGGTGCTCAATTGGAAACGTTTGTTTCAATTTTCAAAGTACTATGTACTTGTTCCCTGGTATCAGGCTATTCAGTCATGGTACAGCGACGCAGCGGCAATATTGTGCCAGTAGGGCATCAAAAATTGTCAGCAGTCCCACCATATCGCACAGGGAGCTCGTCTTTGTCAATCACAACCGAAAGGGCGGCACCGAGTACATCAGGACCAGAACCCACAACCGACATCTTAGCGAGAGTAGCCGACGAGAGAAAGGGTTTGAACAACCAGAAGATCCAAGTGAGGAAGGAGGGTACATTGACAAAAAATTTACGGGACTGAAAAATATGGCGACTAAGTCAGTAACGGGAGGTGATTTAGGGCGAAACGCAAGAAGACACACTAGGAACTCGGGGTAATGACTCTGGAAAATAATTGATGCCTCCGATGCAGCTTTCTTCGAGCTTTCCGTGCGACTCGACAGGCCAACGCCTTCATAGTCTAGATGAACGAGACATGTCATTGCTAGAATGGAACTCGACGGACTATAGGACAGACCATGGATCTGAACCATTTGGTCAACTGTTTCGAAGTCGAGGAGTGCGATGCTCTTTTCCATGAATGCGACACGCCATCTGATTCGTATGAGTTAGTGCTTTAAGTTGGGAGATGGGAACATTACCGCAAGAAACGTTGGACATCACCAAAGACAGCGTCGATATCCTGGTTTGCCCCATAGAGGTTATAGCTGAGAAAACACCCATCAAGCTGCTCAACTGCCAGTGTTTTATCAAAGACGTACGTGACTGGACGGCCCTCCTTATCCTTCCCGTGGACCTTTCCAAGTTTCCCAAATATTTCGTCGGGAAATTCTTCCTTTATCGCTGCACCAACGTTGAAAGAATCCCTCCAGCGAAGTGTAGAGATGAACATGTCCTTTGCTTCCGTTAGGTTGAGGTTCCTGGGGCACGCAGGCCATAGGCTAAACACTACAGCTTGATGTGAGGACATACCCACCTCGCTCTCAAGAATTTCATCAGCAAAACACTGACTCGCCCATTTCTTGGATTGACGGGATCAATCGTGACACCCCACATTGTGTATGGGGTCGACGTAGCATCTGGATTATCAGGAAATGCGACAGCAAATGACTGGGCAATCGATGACTAGATATATATAATAAGTTGTTGTAAAGATTAGTACGTGAGACATGGGTAACGATACCCACTCGGAACTCGTGCAAGGCAGTCCACTCGGCAGGTGTGAACTTGGAGGTCAAAGTATTCTGGGGTTCACCGTTTTCTGCATCGCTTGTCATCACTGCGGTAGGGTCCGTAAATTTGAACGTGAACTAATCGGTCTACGGTCACTTTTGAGTAGTGCACCTAGGATGCCAGATAAAAGATGGGGCAGTACACTGGTATGGGTCCTAAGACTTATCGGACTTTCAATTGAACTGATGAGACCACTGCAAAAAATAGGAGATTCCCGTACGAAAGTAGTCGGGTTTTTTAATGGGGGGCACGATGGGAAATGTACGGTCATTCACCAGCACTTGAAACAGCTAATTTCGACCAGTTTGTAAATCCCAATAACACAATTGATGTGAGATCAGTAAATAGGATCTTATTTAGCATATAAATACACGGAGGTTTAGACTAAAAAGTAGACAACTTGCATGATGAATGAGCAGCAAATACAATGGGATTGTTTTGAGTGTTTATCAGTGTTGCCTCCACTTGAAACAGACACAAAAATGGCATATCAACACACATGATGTACTGATCATTATAATATCTTCATTACTACACCTCCACATTCACCCCATCTGAGTTACTATTCCTATTGTCATTCCCATCATCATTCCCATTGGTGTTCCCATTGTTGTTCTTCTCATTCACCCTGTCAACATTGTCTGCTCTCTCAACCATAGGCTTATTAGATTATGCAAGCATGCACACTGCCACCACTGGCATCATAAGTCTCTATATCCACAGACCTGATCACACAGTTTCCATTCCACATCCAGATGATACATGGGCTATGTGAGATAGTACAATAAGTTGCATTCCAGCCTATACTTGACCCTTTCATTCCTTGTTTTCCCCTTTAGTAGCTAATTCTGAATGATAAATACCTAGAACTATATAGATTTGAGCTATGAGCAAGATGCTCCCTCAGTCCATTGACCCAAACAATGACTGAGGTGAGCTGCTTGTCATTCCAGCCCTTTCTTTATACTCATACAGTATTTATTGTGCACAGTATATCTTATAGGTATATAGATATATATATAGTGTTATGAACGCTCCTTTTACGTATATTCTTTTCCTTTTATTTAGGACTTATCCTTTTCCACGATCACGTGACCTTGCACGTGACTTGGCTTATCTTATGATCACGTGACCTTGCACGTGACTAGATCTGATATCTATTCTCACGATCACGTGACGTACACGTATATCCCGATACGATCTAGGGCACGGTCCCTATATTCGCTTATTTCATTACCGCTGTCCCTGAGACCCTGAGGGTTCTCTTCCATTTGATGGACACGTGTATTCCCACAGATATTTCCGGCGAGCTTCTCTTCCATTTCGAAGCCTCACCTTCTTCATGTTTATTTCATGTCCGTTACGATATGGCATACTTTATACTTATATGGTAGATACCTTCCCACGGCATCATGGTCCGTGCGCATACGTAGATAGTATATATTCCCATGAATATACGCCACAAGAACTCTAGTCTAGTTCTTGTCGGATTTCCC
>JBBPUO010000351.1:0-16045 GCA_038094755.1 Caloboletus firmus | reverse complement strand
TGGGACAACAACACAGACAATCCTTAGCCATGCAAAAAGCACAAGAGTGCTGAATCCATCCATGAAGACAATGATAACCAACCTGCTGAACATCAGCCCATGTCCAGTAAACCCACTCACCAACCTTCTCATGAATTTTCACCAAGATCTTCTGCCACACCCACTTCTGATGCACCCGCTTCTGACAACACTGCTTCTGCCACGCCTGACCCTGCAGCAGGCATGGCCCTCGACCCTGAAAACCATCAAGTGATGGGAGACACTAGCAAACAAGATGACCTTTGGGACCAGCTCAACAATACAATCAATTCATTTGATGGCACTGCTGGATCCATGTTCTAGACACGCTATTCCAGGTAGCCACATATGTTAGTATCACAACAGCATTTAGGGCAATATTTACTGCTGGTGTTGGCAAAACAGAGCGAGGAAGCCTAACTAAAGGTAATGACACGTAAAGCCACTCCCTATAGTTAGGCTTAGTAACCGGGAGTATTAGGTGTTTCCGAACCGAAGGTGTTTCGGCTAAGCTTGACAGTATTGATATTGGGTTGAGGGCGACAACCTAGTAGACCCTGGACCCACCACCTGTACCGCAACCAGTGGGTGAGCCGACTTGCAAAGAGCTCAGCACGTTTTACCCCAACCAGATCATAAGTCCACGCACCATCGCACACAATGACCAAAGGACAGAAATCTTCCGCAACTTCTGGCACTCGCAAGAAGAACGCACGCAAAGCTGCCCAGGCCATCCAAGGATCTTCGTCCGCTGTTCCTCCCCCTTCACCTGTCCCTAAACAGTCAAGGCCCAAGGGTGGAAACAATTCCAAGCTGTCCAAGAGAGAAGCAAGGGAACAGCGCAAGAAAGTCTACATCCCGCCAACCAAACCAGCTCCACCCGTTCTCGATCCACTCGATACGACTGGTCTTGTTAATTTGTTGCCACCAGAGCTCGTCGTCATTCTCAGGGCATTAGGGAAGAAAGATATTGTCACACGAGGGAAGGCAATAGAAGAACTTGCAAAGTGGATCGAGGACGCGATCAAAGAGCAGGCGGCGCGCGATCGTAACCATGATCGATATGAGGAAGGGCCAGGCGGAAAGGTAGACGTGGTGATCAAGATGCTCCCGGTCTGGGTGTGTCCCTACATCACATACGGTTTCGGGGACGATTAACTCCATCCTCAGCTCCATCGTGCCCCGGCACTCTTTACCCACTCTGCGCGGCGTCTTCGCCATCTCGCTGCTTCCCTTCATGCCTCCCTTCTTCGTCTCAACCCAACACGTGAGGCCCTTCTTGCGTGGACCAGCGAGATCGCGTCTCAAGGTGAGTTGGTGAGACTGTTAGGGACATGGTCAATGCTTGCACACGACATTGATCGTGGGGTCACCACTGTCGGCATGCAGGCGTGGGCAGATTTTGTTACTACGGCTCCCAGCTCAGCCGCAGATAATCGAGATCCTCAGACTCAGCGCACGCGATCCCAACCAAAGATTACTCTGGCCCCCCCGCTTCTTATTTCACTTCTCAAATTTGTTCAGCGCACCATCCTTGATCCACAAGGCCTTTATGCAGCTTTGAACCCAGCTCTTGTGGTTCCTGCTGTAGGTCCACTTCCTCAACAGGGTCACAAAGGCATGCCACAGGGTAAGCCTGCTGCGCAAAGCAACGCCGTACCCCGAAGTAAAGGTATTGCGCGAGGGAAGAAAGGGGGCCCCACGCCGCAATCGCAACAGAAGAAAAGTGGTCGATATGTTCCGCCTCCCTCTGACTCTCCGTCGCCACATTCAACTTCGCTGCCCGATCAGGTGGCGAGTGACAGCGTTGGTGAAGAAAACGACTCGGACCGGGCTGGAAGGCTAAGGGTAGGTGCATTGGGCGTTGTCAGATGGATCCTAGGTACGTCGGACCTTTGACTCTTTAGTAGTCGGCGAGATGTCCCGTTGTCGTCCCCTCGTCATTTTTTGTGTGTTCTGTTCGATTACTGACACATTTTATCCAGAGAATTGGCCCGCAATCGATTCTGCCCTTGCGTCCACCCCCCCTATTCTAACATCACTCCTTTCATCCCCCGTATTTTGGTCTACTCTCCATCCTGCAACAATTTCCTCACGCTCGAATCTGGTCAACCAACAACTTTGTCCATTCTCAATCGCTTCGTTTGGTCGAGGCCAGCCTCAAGTCAGGCAAGCTGCGTGGGCACTTGTTGGGTCTTTAGTCGGGGTATTCAAAGGTTTGTTCTTGTCTCCTCGTCGCCATGTTTGTGGAAAGTCCACGCTTTACATTCCTACGTCATCTTGTGCATTCTTTCTGGCTGTATCTGAGTGGGATATGCATCTAGCGTTGGTTACACTTGTAACCTTCAAGTTGCGCATGTATACAATCATCGACACAAATAACTGACATTTTCTTGAACCAGGCAAATTACCGGAACTCTTGATTCGGATCTTAAGCACGGCTGTACTGCGCTCAGCCTGGATCGAAACCGATGCTGGTGTGCGGGCAGCGTTAGGAGGTCCCTTGATGCTCTTCCTCAGAGGTATGACTTATGTTCATGTGGATGGGTTATTGTGTGGTACCATCCGCAGCGTAACAGATTATAGCCAGGCATGGACGATCGACGTGGAAAGTGCGTCGAGAGACTACAGCAATCTTGATGCCAATGTTGAAGGCACAGAGGGCGACGACTCGGACTCGGACTCGGACTCGGGATCCGAATCAGACTCTGAATCCGAAATGGATAGTGATAGTGATGACGACGTCGGATGTGCTGTGACTGAGTCGCCTCCTAGTCGACAGTTGACATCTGATGCTTACACGGAATTTCTGCAATTCCTTGAGCTAGGATGTTCCGGGTCCCCTGTAGAAGGTTATCCGTTGGTACTAGTTGCGTTGGCTGGCATTCCCAAATCGGTATGTTTCACTCTGCGCTCTCTACGCACTGTTTAAACATGACATACACAGATTCTTCCTACCGACCTTTCACCCGTCTCGTCGGAAGATGACAAAGAGAGGAGTAGACAAGGGCCTAATATCCACCCCATTTCGCAATTGTTTGCATCCTTCTGGGCTCCGCTCCATGCAGGCCTCCTCGATAGACGAGCAGCAGCCTCATCGTGGCTCAAGGCACTCAGCGAGTGTCTAGATTTAATCGTTAGACGAATGGTGCACATGGAGAATACCACTACAGATGCGAACGAGGATGCAAAGAATCTTCTCGCATCCCAAATTTCCCGTTTATGGACCGAGCTCGTTGCGAAGCGGCTGCGAGTCGAGGGGGTTGAAGCTGCTGGAATCATAGCCCGTACAGCAGAAAGAACTATGAAACTCGGGGACGGTACGTTGATGTTGATTGCGCTACCCTGCAGGCTCCCCGCCCGCGAGACCCCTGACCACACTCGCAGATCTATTGGATGCATTCTTTGACGCGCTTTGTTCAGCGATTCTTGAGTCCTTCCATACCTCCGATGATACACTTGACCTCGCACCCACTTTCTTCCACGTATTCACTTCCACGTTTACACCTGGCACTCATGCAGGTCAGAAGGCATACAGCGCGGTGGAAATTTATACACGAAAGGTTATCGAGGGTCTGGAAACTGCCCTAGACTCTTCGGACCAGACGCTGATTGTAAACACCGCCAAGAACCACTTCGCAACACTCGTGAAGTTCATGGATACATTTGGGCCTTCCCTTTTTGATGACGGGTATTTGTCTTCTCGCACCGACACCATATTTATCGCACATTCTGTGGCGCTTCTCCAAGTGTCACCACCGGGAGTGCTGGCATACCTTGGACATCGATCCAGATCCTCTGATCAGTCGCGGGGCCAGTTGCAGACACAAGCGTTCTGGACGGAGCTTCTGGGGGCAGTTGCGTCTTCTCCAACGAAGGTAGCACTATCGTTATTGTCCCCGCTTGTCGGCGCCTCGCTTCCGATACATCTCAGAGGAGCGAGTGCAGCAATGGACGAACTAGTAGAACGCTTGGTGAGCAATACAATAGCTGTAGGTAGTCAGGGAAATGAGGAGGTGGCGGTGGCGAGAGTGTTGAGTACCCCGGGTATGGAAGCTCAGTCATGTGTTTTTGGTTCACTTCTGAAATGTCTTTAGGACCGTTCATTTCACCTGGTTGTTTGGCCACGATCGCGTCCGCGCTCTCGAACAGTATTGCCGCTTTTACGGAGGCAAGAGTGAGGTTCGCTGGCGTGTCCCCAACTAAGTTAAATGAAATTCCAGACCTACCTGAGGTTGGCCCTACCGTAGGACTTGTGAAGAAATTGGCCGATTCGGGTTACGAATTTACTGGAGACCTTGGAGCAGAGCTCTATGCCGGAATGTTCTTGCTTGGTTATGTCATCCCCCATCAGGGAGAGGCATCTAGCGACAAGTGGGTGGACGATGCGAAAGCGCTCTGGATATCCTGGATTTCCCAGAAGGGCGACAGAAACCAAGAGATAAGAGACGTCACTGGTAGCCTTGTGAAAGAGAAATTGAAAATTGTTGTTGTTGATGAAACAGCGGAGACGAGGTGAGTACACGGTTTGTCTGTCAAGTTTCTTGTCACTGAACTAATTCACCATCCAGACCCGAACACATCATTCGATGTATCACTGCCTCACCTCCTGGAATTCATATTGACCCGCTAACAGACATTCTCCCGTCCCGCGAAGAATTTGACACTATGCTGGAATCTTCTTCCCTTCCTTCGTCGACAATTTCTCCGAGCCTAGCGCTTTTCGATTCCACATTCCCGACCTCTTCAAGCACCCCTATCCCTCCTAACTCGACGTGTAGAAAGTATGCACGTGCCATTTCCGCTCTGCTTGCACACCTCACTACGTCACGTACTGTGGCACGGTCAAATCTTTGGGCACTACGTCACATTCTCGTCCTCGGCTTCTATGCAAACGAATACCTCCGAGTTGAGGACATACGAAATGGTCTCGTCACGTTTGATCTTACGAGAGACCATCTCGAGGATGTTGTGGAAAAAGTTAAATCGCTGACGACTTATCTATTGGGCCGCGTAGAGGATGACATGCACGCGCAAGTTGTGAACGCGCTCATGAACAAGAATGGCACGGTCGCTCTCAAAGATGGGAGTCTGGCATCATTTGTCCTTGCAGTCGTTTGTCGTGCCAAAGAAAACGACAGAGTGATGGATGCGGCGGTTCTTGGCACCGTACTGCAGCACTTGTTCAGTGACGCCACGAAAGACGATGTTGATTTGTGGTTGACCCTTGCGAGAAGGTCGCAAAAGACAGGTTAATTTATGTCTCCCTTTGTATGTGGAGACCTTTGTTTGCTGATTTCTGCTCTGTTTTTTAGCCCCTCAGACCACCATCACCATATTAGCTGCCATTACTGCATATGCGCCAGAGCCTCCCAAACTCGACAGGTATCGCAACGAGCTAGCTGCTTCGCTCATTGATGTTCGTCCGGGCTCAGCATCTACCACGGGTCTCGTCACCCTTCGACTATTAGCCGCCACGGCACCGGATCCCGACTCTGACGTCGTCTTCCTCCCGCAACAGCGCGCCGTGAACGTTATGAAGGCGTGTCAGGTCTGGGTTTCTGCAGACCAAGGTGACGGAGACGGTGTGGATGAGGATGTGGAGAGCGCTATGACACTAGTGTTTTTCCATCTCGCTCCGATCTTGCAGAATGTTCCTGGATCGCACTGGGATTTTATCTGGGATGTGATCGAGACTAACTTGGAGGTGCGTCATGCTTGCTGCAGGCGGAAACCACAGGTGTTGATATTAAGTAGAACTGTTCCCTGGAAGACAGTGCAACGTTGACGATTCTCGGAAGGACATTGAGACTGGTAATTGCCATTGACGATCTAGCATCGACAAACAAGCCTCTCCGCGCGAACTGGGATGTGAGGAAAGTGACAGTGTTGGGACTTATCAGGGACGTGGTTGCGGTTAATACAAGTGAGTGATCGACTCGTATCTCTGTATAATTCAGGGGCTGATGGAATCCAGTCGCAATGCCCTACTCTGAACCTCGTACGCTATGTCGAGAGTTGGCTTTGTCTATCATACAAGACATACCATCTACAATGATGAGTGAGAGGACATTACCAAGCGTAGGAATATACGTCTTTCCATTCAGTCTTTTGCACTGACAAAAACATTGCAGATGTGCCACCTACTGGGAGACCCATCCCGGGAAGTCCAACGAATGGGCTACCATTTGCTCCACAATGCTGCTCAAAAGCGAACAGAGCACTATGTAATCGAGGCGGGTGTCGACACGGAGGACATGGTAAAGCCAGAGTTACCTCCCGAGCTCCTTGCCATGTTACAGCAGAGCCTTAGCTCGGGGGAGGTGCCTGACCTAGACGAACAATCAATCCCGCGCAACAAGGAAGTGTCTGGATACCTGCTTGCATGGATGATTACATTCGATTTATTTACTGATGCTGTGCGTATATGCTCTCGACACCGCTGCAAACACACGATTCTGACCTTGGATATAGTCAATGAAAGTTCGTTCGGGTTACTTCAACCACATGCGGAGCCTCGACATTGTTTCTCAATACTTCATCTGGAATATCTTTGACATTCTTGGTTTGTTCAGTGGCGGAAAGCAGATATTCAAGCTAGATGTGTGGGCCGTCGATGAATTCCATCTGGAGAGTAGGTATAGATTCGTCTTGTTTCGAACTGGCGTTCATCCCTTTGGGCAGCTTTCGAACCAGAAAGTCCACTGAGCCTGCAACTCTTGGCTGGCCACCTTTACCATCGGGCTCTCCTCACCGTCCCCGCCCTGATCCGTTCATGGATCTCGGACTGTACTGACAAACAACTTCTTACGCGTGTCGTCGACTACACGTCATCGTACTTCTCGCCCGGTATCATTAAGACTGAGCTCGCGCAAGTTCGACAACCAGATGCCTCGTCCGAACTCTCGACCACAGAGAACCTAACTGTCAGAGTTTCACCCACATCTGGCGAAGTGACGGCGTTGTACATGGTCGATGAGCAGGCCCTCGAGCTCTCCATTCGGATGCCGAGTGACTGGCCTTTACACAGGCTCGAAGTGAGGGACACCAAGATGGTGGGCGTCTCTGAGGACAAGTGGAGAGCTTGGATACTTGGCGTGCAGCAAGTCGTATGGCAGCAGGTAAGCTCGACAACCGTAGTGAGAAACATACATGTCATGATTTGTTCCCGAAAGAATGGCCGCGTCGTCGATGGCCTGACATTGTTCACGAAGAACGTGACACTCCACTTTTCCGGGCAAGTGGAGTGTGCGATATGTTATTCGTATGCCTGGCTCTACTTCCTCGGTTTGTCGTTGCTCCTTATTTGCGTTCGTTTTTGCAGTATCATTAGCGTGATGGACACAAGTTTACCTCAGAAACCGTGTAAGACATGCAAGAACCGATTCCACGCCAGTTGTTTGTACAAGGCAAGTTCATGTCAAATTACACCTCTACTCCGAGGTCTTAACCAAGCATGGGATGCGAACAGTGGTTCAAAACGAGCCATTCATCGAGCTGCCCGCTCTGTCGATCTGACATTCTATAGGTCACCGGGGAGATCATGGGTCATGTGGATGACCCAAATTTTCGTTCTGGAAAAGGGGTCTGGTACCCATTCGTATGTAGCGCTATAATCAAGGATACGGTGTGTATTCATTTAGAGTTCTCTTCATAACATCTTCCTTCCGAGATGGGAGAATCACCATGGACAGGGCGCGGACTTTCATTGAGTGGGCGTGCCATTGAATTTTCGGCGGGAATACATGAACTCGGAGTACATTCATAAGTGCTTGAGTTGTAGTGGTCATGGTTGCTTGAGATGTTTGACAAACGTGAAAAGCACGTATAGAGAAGGTTGATCGGTTGATGGTGAGTGTGTGCAAGAGCGGATTCCCAGGGTTGCATGACTGAAATATCTCCGTATTCATGTGGCCTTCAGTGAGTCACTGTATCCGTGCCAGATAATAACCTGGAATGATCGTTGCTAAACAGCCCTGATATCCTTCGCTATCTTACAGCATTCCGCAGTGTTCATTTCCTTTTTTGTTCAGAAACCAGTGAATGGAACAGCATTCCTGAACGCCCCTTACACTTGCTCAAAGAGGCCGAAACACGAGAACGCCTTTCAACCTTCGCACCTGGTGACTAGTACGAACACGGCAAGAAACCTCGCAGCCAACCCTGACTATGTGTAATGGGCACATATGCAGTAGGAAAGCAATGCAGCTGTGGCCCCGCATATCCTACAGGCCCGGCGTATGACTACGCCATCAACCTCGTGTCTGGTACGTGCCTCACTGTCGGACATTGCTCGAGCCCATATGTACTGCCAAGTAAACCTCACAGACCGCAAGTTTGGAGATGACCCCTGGCATGAGATCCGATCATTACTGTCGCGTCCACCTGAACCTCGGGTTATGCATTACGCAGTCGGCTGACAAAATTGCCATCACTTATATGATCATAAGGTGATATGCTCTGAAGTTTGGACTCCTCTACCCACAACACATCCAACTAGTGTACAATGGACAAGGCCGAGGCATTGCACTATTCTTCCGCTCCACATGATATGAAGGATATCGATATCAGAGAATTCAAGCCTGCAGAGGAGGAATTGTCGCAAACTGATCGTGCTGCGCTAGAGGGCATTGTCTGGCGAAAGCTCGACAGATGGATCCTCCCGTTTGTAACCGGTTTCTTTTTGCTTGCCTTCTTGGTATGTCGGTAGACTTGGTCCCTAGCTTGATATGCTCATGCACGCGAAATGCGCAGGACAGGACGAACATCTCGAATGCACGCGTGGCTGGCTTGCAGACATCACTGGCCATCTCCAATTACCAGGTATGCCGAGTGCTTCAGGTAGTTCGATTCTTGGCTTATCGATATATAGTACACTGTCGCTCTGACTGTAACTTATGTGTATGTACGAATATTTGTGGCCCTCGAACAACGGTTCATCGTTCACCAGTCCATATATTGTCGTCGAGTTTCCATCCACCTTGCTCTTAAAGGTGAATTGCAACATCATTCATAACGCAGCCAGCCATATCTTTCGACACCATAGTATGTAGGACCTAACCTTATGCTCCCTACTATGGTTGCAATGTGGGGTGTTGTTTCTGCCCTACAAGGTGAGCGGCTGTCATCCTCCTCTCAATATCGGATATTGGCTTATATGAAATGATTGAAGGGCTGGTCAATAACTATTCTGGGTTGCTGGCATGTCGATTCTTCCTTGGGTTGCTTGAAGGTTTGGGTATTCTAGAACATAATTCTCCTCACTCATCAGTACACTAGGCGGTCTCTTGCCTGGAATTGTTCTCTATCTCTCTCTTTTTTATCCTCGGAAGAGGTTGCAAATACGGTATGCATTAAGTTAGTATCGCGGTATGTTATATATAACCTTCTTCCTAGGGTTGCGGTTTTCTTTTCGTCCACATCGTTAGCGGGCGCTTTCTCCGGTTTGCTGGCTGCTGCTATCGACTTGATGAATGGAATGGGTGGTAGGCCCGGGTGGGCATGGATATTCGTTCTGGTACGTTATGGCACTGACCAATGCTTCGTGAATTATGCTCATCGGTAGTGACAGGAAGGCATATTTACAATTGTTTTCGGGGTGATCTCATTTTTCCTCCTTCCTCGCTCTCCCGAAAATGCGCGCTTCTTAACGGAACAGGAACGGGCGTACGTCATTTCCATCCTGAAACATGCAGGCTCTGTGTCGGAAGACGACGACAAGGACAGCTTTAGCTGGACAGAGGTTGTCAGATCGGCCAAGTCTCCGCACGTGTGGTTCCTTGCCATCAACTTCTTTTTTAGCGGTAATATATCCATACAATTTTGTGATAACTTGCCTTGATTGACAATGATCCTATCAGGCACGTTACTGCTTGGTCTGGCTTAGTGAGCTCAGTTTATCGATGTCTCTTCCTAATACTGATGTCCATCATGGTAGCTTTGAACCAACGATCGTCGCTGGCCTCGGATACGCAGGTAACCAAGCTCAACTCATGAGTGCGCCTCCATTTGCGGTCGCATTTGTCCGTGCGTATTCAACAGCGAACTCGTTGACGTTCACTCACCTCACAAAAAGTATCATTGATCTCGTCCATCTTATCGGACCGCTACCAATGTCGTGGATACACCGCGATATTCTTTTCTCTTCTGGAGGTGATCGGTTTCACCATGTATTACGGTACGTCGAAGCCAATCTGACCGGAAAAGGAGTACTTGTATATTGACCAAGCCTCAGTGAGTACATCGAGTCACATCCGCTATGGATCCCTCTTCTTCTCCATCTCCGGGGCATATTGTGCGGCACCGGCATTGATCACGTGGATGGCGAACAACAGCGCTCCACACGTCCGGCGTGCAACCGCCGTAGTGGTGTCCTTCATCATGACCCAAACGGGCGGTATACTTGCCACCTGGCTCCTTGGGTGGCTGTCTCCCGCGCCGAACTACACGTCAGCGGTGATCACGTTCATTGCCATGTCCGTCGGTATGGTGATCTTCTTAACAGTCAACTTGGTGTACCTGTCGCGAGAAAATCAATTGAAAGCGGAGAGGAGGGAGAGGATGAGGAAGGAAGACGAGCCGGAGAGCCTTGGAGACCGCAGTGCGTGGTTTCTGTATAACTTGTAAATCGTTGGTGTATAAACCGAGGGCGTATCCCAAACGCTGTCGTCCGGGACTGCCAGCGCAACTTCTAACTAAACGTTAACACAAAGGGAGTGATCACGTGAGGGTGTACCACAGTGACGACCAGTATATGTAGGAGTAGAGACCAGTGAGACCCAATGCGAGGTTGGTACGCCTTCAGATGAAAGATGTGGGGTGGCAAGAAGAGTCTTCAGCCCGATGGGCTACATCCGTGGCTTTATAGCCATGCAATCGCCACCCCCCTGCCGCCTCGCAGATCAGATCTGCATCTTCTGGATGGCGGATATTTTCGCTAGACGATAGCAGGAATGCCACGCAAATTGCTGCCTGCATCCCGTCCATCAGCTCACCCGTATCCGAACGGTGTTTCGTTTCTTCATACGCTTTGTGTTCGAGCTTGTATGATATCCCGACGTGATAGTGTTGTAATGCACTAGGTGCGATCGATGTGGTTGATCAATAATATCGCATAATCGTTACGGGCTGACGGAAGCACGGGGCTGTAGGATAGAGTTGAGATATACTACCCCAACGAATTATCACGTCCGAAGGCGAATGCTTGTATAAAGAATAAGGAATTGTGTTCATACAGCAACTTTGCGCACCACGAGTAAACCGAAACACCTTGCTGCTTGCCGTTTCGACACCGACGATTGTGTACCATCGGTGAGGATGTCGACGAACACTGGGACTCTAGGGAACGCGAGGTGTGATCCTAGAAGGAAGTCAGTGTGCGAAGAAATGGTCACCTGGGCTGTCGGTCCTGTTTACTACGCCTGTCACTGGTCACCCCTCTCCGAAGATTAGAGTACGCGCATGGACAGGTAAAGGGGCGCTGCAGGGCGCGGTTTCGAGCCTGCGAAAACTCTCATCAGGGGGATTACCGCTACCCCAACCGCCGCCCTTCCAGAGCCATTTAGGTGAACTACCAATCACTTGCAAGACAGAGGGAGTAGGTAAAGCAGTGACTACAAGGGGTATAGACCAGCTCGCTGGGTGCGACCCTCCGCGAGATTGGTCTGCGTAGATGGGAGAAGGCGGGTGGGGGGGAAGGAGGCTTCTTATCAACTAGAGCCAGCAGTGACATAGATGAGGTGTAGGGCCCTTTCGGATTCCTAGCTGGCATGGATCCTTACCGCCGCCATTCCAGGATGGGATTTGACGAAACAACACTGAAATCATTGCACCTGTCTCGGGAAAGACACCCTATGGTTGGCTGGCAGTGTGGCGCGTGCGAGAATGGGCTCAAGAACAAGTTCTACTGGTACAGCGGCGAGAGCAAGGTTGGATACAGAGTCACGTCCCCGGGGTCACCGAAAGTAATATTGTTACTAAGGAGCGTCAGCTTATGTAAGCTGTATACCATTTTCGCTACGACGTTTAGACCTCAGTTGATTTCCCAAACCACTGGCTCTGCGAGTAAACATACTATCATTAGAGCTATCTACATCAGTACTGACTAATCACGGTGATTAACATCCAATAGCAAGCACGTATACGATCTGCAAGTCAACAATCCGCGTTTCAGATGTAGCTCGTGACTCAGGAAGCTCTCCAACGCGTCTCAATCACTATATCCGACAGGCTGCATCATGGATACAATCTTCCTACCCACTGAGCTGATATTGATAGACAATACTGGTGTTTCATCTTGGAGCTCCTTAGGACGTTCGAAGCAGCAGCAATTGATGAGTGCTATGCTACCTGTAGTCAGTTAATGATGTCGCCGTCCCCTATATAATTAATCGGATGGTGGGTCTATGCCCCGCAACATTGATGTTTCCTCTGACCTCCAGCCAGTGTACAATGGACGAGGCCGGAGCATTTCACTCTTCCGCTCCACATGATATGAAGGATCTCGGAGAGTTCAAGCTTGCAGAGGAAGAATTGTCGCAAACTGACCATGCTGCACTAGAGAGCATTGTCTGGCGAAAGCTCGACAGATGGATTCTCCCGTTATGCGCCAGCATCCTTTTTCTCTCCTCCTTGGTATGTTGGTAGACTTGATCTCAACCTCGATATGCTCATGTACGTAAAATGTGCAGGACAGGACGAACATCTCAAATGCGCGCGTAGCTGGCTTGCAGACATCACTGGCCATCTCCAATTACCAGGTATGCCGAGTGCCCGAGGTAATTCGACCTTTGGCTTATCGATTTATAGTACACCGTAGCTCTGACTGTAACTTCTATGTATGTGCACGAATATTTGTGGTCCTCGAACACCGGTTCATCACTCACCAGTCCGCATCTCACGGCTGCGTTTCCATTCAACTTGCTCTTAAAGGTGAATTGCAACATCGTCCATAACGCAGCTAGTCTTATCTTTCGACACCACAGTATGTAGGACCTGACCTTATGCTCCCTACTCTGGCTGCACTGTGGGGTATATTTGCCGCTTCACAGGGTAAGCAGCTATCACTCGTCTTGATATCGGACATTGGCTCATAGGACGTCATTGAAGGGCTGGTCAATAACTATGCTGGGTTGTTGGCATGTCGATTTTTCGTGGGATTGCTTGAAGGTTTGGATGCTCTAGAGTACCTTTATTTCCACTCACCAGTCGGCAGGCGGTCTCTTTCCTGGAATTGTTCTCTATCTCTCTTTTTTCTATCCTCGGAAGAGGCTGCAAATACGGTATGAATCAAGCCAGTGTCGTGGTGTGTTATCTGACGTGCTTCCTAGGGTTGCGGCTTTCTTCGCGTCCGCATCGTTAGCAGGCGCCTTCTCTGGTTTACTGGCTGCTGCCATCGACCTGATGGATGGAAAGGGTGGTAGGCCCGGGTGGGCATGGATATTCATTCTGGTATGCTGTAGCACCGACTGTTTAATGGTGCTCATTGGTATTGACAGGAAGGGTTACTTACAATTGTCTTTGCGGTGATCTTATTTTTCCTCCTTCCTCGCTCTCCTGAAAAGGCGCGCTTCTTGACCGAGAAAGAACGTGCCTATGTCATTTCCACACTGAAACACAGCGGTTCTGTGTCGGAGGACGACAACAAGGACAGCTTTAGCTGGACAGAGGTCGTTAGATCGGCCAAGTCCCCGCACGTGTGGCTCCTTGCCATCAACTTCTTCTTCAGTGGTAATATATCCATACAATCTTGTTATAACTTGCCTTGATTGACGATGATCCAATCAGGCGTAAAATCACTTGGTCTACCTTAGTGAGCTCAGTTTATCGACGTATCTTCCTAATACTGATGCCCATCATGGTAGCTTTGAACCAACGATCGTCGCTGGTCTCGGATATGCAGGTAACCAAGCTCAACTCATGAGTGCGCCTCCATTTGCGGTCACCTTTGTTTGTGCGTACTTCAACAGCGAACTCGTTGACGTTCATTCATCTCACAAAAACATAGTGTCGTTGATCTCGTCCATCGTATCGGACCGCTACCAGTGTCGTGGATACACCGCAATATTCTTTTCTCTTCTGGAGGTGATCGGTTTCACTATGTATCATGGTACGTCGAAGCCAATTTGAGAGAAAAGGATGAGTATATGACTAATGCAAGTGTCTCAGTGAGCTCATCGAGCCACGTCCGCTACGGCTCCATTTTCTTCATTGTCTCTGGTGCATATGGTAATGCGCCGACATTGATCACGTGGATGGCGAACAACAGCGCCCCGCACGTTCGACGTGCAACCTCTTTGGCCGTGGCCTACGTGCTTAGTCAAACGGGCGGAATTCTTGCCACTTGGCTCCTTGGATGGCTGTCTCCTGCGCCGAACTACACGTCAGCGGTGATCACGTTCATCGCCATGTCCGTCAATATGGCGGTCTTCTCAACGGCCAACTTGGTATACCTGTCGCGAGAAAATCGGCTAAAAGCGGAGAGGAGAGAGAGGATGAGGAAGGAAGACGAGCCGAAGAACCTTGGAGATCGTAGTGCGTGGTTTATATATAGCTTGTAGAACGTTGGTTTGTGTGTAAATCTAGGGCGTATCCCCAGCCACTGCTTTCCAGGATTGCTACCCCAACTTCCAACGAAGTATGCGACACAAGGGGAGTGATCACGTGAGGGTGTGCTGAAGAACCAGTTTAGGTGAACTACCAATCACTTACCAGACAGAGGGAGTAGGAGCAGTGACTACGAGGGGCATAGACCAGCGAACTGGCCGCGACCCCCCGCGAGATTGGCCAGCGTAGACAGGAGAATGCGGGTGGGGAGAAAGAGGCTGCTTATCAGCAAGAGCCAGCAATGACCTACTAATCTGCAAAACTCGAAATGAACGCTTAAAGCGAGACATTCTGAGTGGTACTATAATGGCCTGCTTAAACTGCAGATAGTAGCAGCGATTTCCTCGTCCCCATGCGGTACCATGCTGGAATTTGCTGGCTCCCCTCGCCACATCCCAGGGTGGGATTTGACGAAACAACACTGAAATGAACTTGTCCGGAACGAATTGACTGCGCCGCAGTGTAACTTGTCTTGGGAAAGACTCCCTGTGGCGGCAAACTGTCAGTGTGGTGCGTGCGAGAATGGGCTCAAGGACAAGTTCTACTGGTACAGCGGCGAGAGCAAGGTTGGATACAGAATCACTAATCCGGATTGTGGTATTGCACGTACGGTCACCGAAAGTGATCCTATACCAAGTGTTGGATATTCATCGGATATCATCAGCTTATGTAAGTTGTATACCATTTTCGCTACGTAGCGGTTAGGCGCCACATCTCGCCGCCCAGCCAAAGACCACAGCATGTAAATTTCCTTGATCAACCTGACCTATGTCGAAAGCTAGCCGAGCATAACACTACATTAGTGGGGCTCAGAGTAGAATTTTGGTTCGAGCTGAATCTGAGGTAATGGACCTAACTTTGGGCAGCCACATTGCATTTAGAACATGGCTTATCTGTGTGAGCATATGGGTTGATTGGTGTCATGTTATACCGTGATAACCATTACACAACGGATTTTTGGTGATTTAGGATAGGTTTTAATGTGAACTAAATGCCAATCTCATGCTTAAAATATAGTTTATCATTCACATTGCATCTGAATTTTAAGTCTAAACAAACCCCAATATTTTGGCCAACACTTGAAATATGTGTGTGCATATTGACATGGTCCAAACAGCAGGCTGTACTTCAAGTATAGTCATCATACAAGTGTTGGTGTAGACTTCAAACTTTGAATTTATATGGAAATGCAGGCAATATTGGAAGTCTTGCCCTCTCTTATATGACAGATTGAATATAATGTATTGGCAAACATTAAGCCCTTGTCCTAAATTTGATGTCCCAACCAAAGGCCTAAATATTGGCTAATATATGATATACAGTGACTCCAAAAGCCATTCCAATATTTTGTAGTTTTGGAGTGTATGTGAAATAGCAGTTATAGGCATGGGAATTCTGCTTAGTATTGGTAAGAACATGTGAT
>JBBPUO010000350.1:10742-22436 GCA_038094755.1 Caloboletus firmus | reverse complement strand
AAGGTGGGAACTTAACAACAATGACGACATACCAGGCACTAACTAGAGTAGATCAGGCCCGAGCGAAGACAGTGGGAGTGCGAGCGTAGAGGTGGATGGCATATGTGATAACAGTGATGAGCAATGATGAGCAATGAGTAAAAAGTACAGTGCTGAACTAAAGTAGTTGGTCACTGGCAAGTATAGTGAGCGGGAGAATGACGAGCGGGAATAGCCAGGGAGTGAAGGGCTCAGCGACAAAAGGTACGTTTGGTACTTTGAAACGATACAACTTATAGCCGAATAACCAAAGCAAAGTGCAATGGATTGTGAGACAAAAGTAGTACCAAATGTGAGAAAACTACTATGGACAAGATGAGGTTTATATACAGTAGCTAATGGCACATGGACCATGATTACTAATACATGGAAGCTTCTGGAATGTTCCAATAAGATAAGATAACAAGAGATAAGATAAGATCAAGAGATAAGATAAGATATTGGAAAGACAAAAAGAATATCAATGGTAGTAAAGGTAAAGTTTCGTTTCACTAAGCAATGGCTTTTTCTTCTTCATAATAGCCTTGAATGAATTCTTCCTAAGAACTCTCCTCACTGTTTCTGAGAAGACTGGGTTGGAGATGATAGTGTTGATGTGTTTGGTGGCTTGAACAGCATTAGAAGCCTTGCCAGTAGTAATCTGAGTAATAATAGTCTGCTAAGAGCAAGTAGAAAGCTTTGAGGGATGTCCAAAAGAAGGGACCAATCTATTGGGAAGAATATCCTGAAGTACCCTGGATGCAGTAGATATGCCAACACCAGCTCTGGAGCCAATCTGCCTAACAGAAAAACCATTGGAGGCAAGAGAGAGGATATTTTCCTTCTAAGCAAAGAAGATGGGGTACATTGTTAAATTATAGAGTTTTGAGAATATAACTCTTAGTTAAATAGCTAGACTATAGATTCTATGACATATAACATCACCATAGTAACAATCAGTAGATGATTTGTTGCCATAGCAACAGTAGAGCATCAGATTCTGATATATCAAACACATACTCATATAATTGTCCCAATGAGTATCAGTTTTGAATTGCATATATCTCCATGGTTACTGATCCAAACTACATAATTCCTTTTCAGGCACATAGCCCAGGGTGAGTAGCTCCATTCATACACCAACACTTTGTTTATATCTGTTTGTGCTCTAGATATATTCCATAAACAATCAAAATGTGCAAAACACTGGGATAATTTTGTGAGTCACTGTATGTACAGTGTAAGTAACAGAAAAAGGGTTGTGAATACTGGTAGCTCACCTCTGTCACAATTGGGAGACAACAGACTGAGGGTGAGTTCTATCATATGATGGACTATATATTGTGTAGGTATAAATGAAGTAACAAAAGGAGTTATGCATGGAATGAAGGGTCAATGGAGTGATGTATGATAGCTGTCATCACATATTGCTATGAATGGTTCAGGCTGTGTATGTATCGCATGCGTATGGAATGGAAACGTACGGAATTGGCGGCGCGCAGGCTTGCTCATTTCGACAGGTGGAGACTCAATGGTGTCGTCGGCTGACCCCCAAGTGGGAGGGTTACTGGTTATGCGTCATGACCAGGGGAAGATCACGAACTTGAAAGTTGACGGCGGCTTTGCGAGGCTCCTTCAAGTCCTTATAACCAATGCTCCAAAACACATTCACCATGTCTTTGCGAAGGCTAGGCAGACTTTACCCCAGGGCCGCTCATGCCAGCACCTCGACCACAACGCCATACCTGATGCCACGGCGTTCTGCAGCAATGGTTGCCACCACCACCGCTGTATTCTTGCGGTACCCTTCAACCGACCTTATCCATAATGATGCTGCACATATTCTGCCTTCCAAAGTCAGTTCCATCCATTCAAAGCATGTCAATAGCACTGGTGTGGATGAGGATGGAGTTCTCTGTGCTGTGGTTTGGGGTTCCAACAAGTAAGGTACACCACTAAGCAACTGCACTGAACCTTCATCCTCATCATTAGGTCAAGCCTCATTGATCCACAATCACCCGGAATTGAGATGTCTAAAAGCCCTGTTAATGCAAGGTGGTTGGAGAACGTGGCACTGCGAGATATGGCTCTCCATGAAAGGCACGCAGCATGCGTTGATGCTCGAGGTGATGTCTTTCAGTGGGGTGATGGGTTTTTCGGCTCGAAATCAGACACCAAGACACCAAAAGCCACTCTTCGTGGCAAGGTAGGAAGCAAGCCCTCCTAAGTTCGAATCATCCGTGTCCACTACTCGCACTTTATAGAATATTGTTAAAGTACTCCTGACGGAGTCTCGTGTATATGCGCTGTCAGCCTCCGGGAGAATTTATGTCTTCGCAGCAAATGAGGCACAGCAAAGGCTACCCATGCCACGGACAACTCCCAGGACATCTTGGTGGGTATCCGGTTGGATTGGGCGAGAACAATAAAATATAGATTTTGTCGAGATCTTCTTGAAGGAGAAGCTGAACCGGGGTGAAACCTTGGTTTTATTATGGCGATAAACTCTAGGCAGCTCACTGCTTTCTCCAGCTTCATCTCCATAGCTGCAGGTAGCGACCACCTTTTGGCACTGACGTCAGATGGACGCACATACACACACCCCATAAACAAAAATGTGAACTCGCATGGACAACTCGGACTACGAAAAATTGAAATTCCTGCATCTTCGAGCTTAATGGATGCTGCAAAGCATTCACGCATCGCCACTGAACCTGTTCTGCGATCAGTAGTGGACCTATCTGCGAATACGTCCATGCCCCCTCGAGAGTCTGCTCTTCCAATCGTTGCGACTGAACATCTGAACGTGATTGATGATCGTCACATTAGATTTAGCGATGTGTTGTTCGAAATACCATCACTGAGCGGTATCAAGGTTTCCCAGGTTGCAGCAGGCAGTCGGAGCAGCTTCGTCAATACTAGTTCAGGTAGGGTACTTGGTTGGGGTGCAAATGAACATGGGCAGGTCATAGTTAATCTTTGGCTTTCTCCATTACTTACTGGCAATCAGGCAGGTTGGCCTTGGATCAGGCATGACTTTGGACACGATAATTGTCCCGATAGAAATTGACCTGACCAGGAATATCCCAAACTCCACGAAATCAAGATGTCTTAACATAATTGCCGGTTAGCTAATGAATGCGCGCGGCCTAATTCAGCTGAATATCTGTTGCAGGTGGTGACTTGACCTACTTCGTTGTGGAACGAAATCCCCGAGAATCACTCACTTCTGTCGACATCCTCTCCTGTGGTAATGGTCAGTGAGGAGGCCTAGGCAATGGTTCCTTTTCCACTTTTCAAGGTGACCCCGTCCGTGTAAAGAATGTCAGTGGTTTGCATGAATGTGAGTAAAGATTACATTGATGGTTGATGTTTTGATGACTACCGTGTACAAGTCAACGAACAAGAACAAGGGTTATCACCAATCGTCCCACATGCCATCTCAGTCTCACTCACTGGTCATGTTTTGTTGTCTTTGGATATTCAGTCACATACTGGTCCAGGAGGCTCAGGCCGAGATCTTGTGACTTGGGGCCTTAATCATGATTATCAACTAGGGACCGGAAAGAGGACCAGTCTCAATGCACCTGCAACACTGGAGAGACCTGAAGGTGGTCGCTTCATGTTAGCCAAACGCAAGGCAACGGTGAGGGATTTATCAGGAAAAGTCTGGAAGAAGAATGTTGAGGTCGAGCAATGTGCGATTGGTGGTTATGGTAATAGTGTCGTTTACTGGAAGACCGGACGGCTGTGACACCTGGAGATCAATCGATTACCAGTCATGCATCATGGCTACGCTACCCGTGTAGAACGCGTGGCACGTGATATTCACGTGACTGATAAAGAACAACTCTGATCCAACTGTTCGTTCGCCCACTGGCACATCATCATGACTAGAGAGTTACAATCGAAAGATCTTCAAGAATGCATGTACGAAATCATCCTGCTACTTGTACTTAGTAACCACGAACACTGACACCCAACTTGGACAGAAATCTTATACGAGAGATGACAACGATCATTGACCCGGCTGACGACTACCTCACCATCACTGCCGCCGAAGAACAGATGAAGGTCAACTATGCCAAAGCCAAGAGGGAAAATGATGAGGCGTATGGCAATCTTAAATGTGTGTGCTACCTTAACCACGTAGCTGCGCCCGTGAGACCATAACTCGACAGCGCTCTCTCGTTTGTTGGACGCGGCGCGGAAATCATCGACGCGACCACTCAATGTCCCAACGGTGGAACTACATGCTGCGCGATTAAACGAATTCGATGCATCGCGTATATCTCTTGCGAAGGCCATACGGGATGCCGAGAACTCACTAGCGAGCAAGGAAGCGGAGCTTGCTGCACTGAAGGAGACCGCGCGGAAGCTAGAGGAGTCTGATCCAGCCCAGGACCATCAGCGCGAATTGGATGGCTTGACGTGAGCTGGTGCTGGGATCGATTGATAACCCGCTGATGCACTTTTACTTAGGTTACGTTTAAGGATATATAAAGGGATGGGATTTGAGCCTATCTTGCACGAAGACGGGCAAGTGGCGAAGATGCTTATTCGTGAGTAGTCGATCCTGTTGAACTTTAAACTGATGTAATGGGTATGATCATGATCAGATGGAGAGTCTGGCGATGTTCATTGTGTGATGCCCGATGGAGACGACTTCCAAAAAGCAGAGCTTGCTTGGGGGTTGACAACTTCATGACACTAATAGTGATCTGGTTAAGTGTCAGGTTATCTGGTTTCCAACGCATCTAAGATGTATTGTTCATAACTGATCTCAGCGGTCTTATTATTACCAGTGTAAAGGATATTAAGAATACGTCAAAAACGGGAATAGTATATACATGTCTGAAATTCACGAGAACTGGCGCAAAGCCTACGAAAGCGATTTAGGGTGTCGGCAGTATCACAAGACGGCATGTAACCAACCTGTACTGTCGGCTTGACAATCCATACCTTCTTGTCTTTCGACTTCTCACCTATTTCCCGCACTTTAGCTTCAATCGCGTTCTTTTTGATCTTGTAGATACGAAGATCTTGGTAAATACTCTCGACGAGAAAAACAAGGCTGGGGGTGGCGAGGTCAGTTATCTTTGCGAGCAATGTACCTAGGTGTGCCTCGGGGAAAGTTGTTTTTGGCACAGAGTTCGTCGTGCGCTTGAAAGCTGATGGACCCGCTGTACCAGCCAGAGGTTGGACCGCGCGAGGCAAAGACGGATCGACTTGGGAATTCTGCCCTTCCTCAGAAACAACGGATACGAAGGTGAATGGATCAACAGGATATGGCGCGTCTGACAAACGGATCAAATATTAATTCGGGAACAAACACAAAGTAAGGACCCTCACCATTCAGAAGTTGTATGCGATATACATTAAAAGGATCATATTCACAGTGGCTGATGTGCGATTCCCAGTGTGGACCTTTCACGTAGGGTACGAGTGGCACCACCGCTTTTCGCTTCTTGTCTGACTGCTTCTCAAAGTTTTCGGCTTTCCGTTTCGGTGGGGGCATCGACAGATCTAAGGGTGGGGGTGATAAGTCATTTGGGTCGAGAGGTGGCCGAGTTTCATCGTCATCGTCGTCTAGCCAGCTGTCCAAATCCGAGTCCGCTTCTTCACAGTCTGGCTCGTCATCATCTGCATCATCCGCCACATCATCTGCATCGCCCGGGCCTTCGTCCTCCCATTCTTCGCCACTGTCATATCCGTAATCATGGGCCAAAACATCACGCTCGAGTGCTGTGCGCGGACCCACTATGCGAGAGTTACGGGTCCATGTACCGTAATACCCTGGGCGCGAGTCTTCGTGAAATATGAGCACTTTGGCTGGGAAGAGTTGGCGGTCTTGGAGAACGGAAAGTAGGTGACGGACTTGTGTCGGGTCACCTGTGATTTCGGCGTCGTTAAGTTGCGACATTGTATCCCGAACGCTACGAGGGTTATACGTCTTGAGCGAGGACGCCTTGAACGTTCTTAGGTACAAACTACTGCTCTGGCGAAGCTCCTCAACAAACTCCGGTAAACTCGCAGGTGAATCACCAAGGGCAATCGAAACCACTGTCTCATTGGTTAACATCCCAGGATTCGCGATTCCTTGCACTGTTGTGTAATCGTCAACGACGATAGCCTCCTCTTGAGTTACGCCGGTCATCTGGTTGCGAGATCTCTTGCCCTCCAAAAACCAGTTATGCGGTGCGATTTGCGCGTCCCTCTTCAACACGAATGGCTTGAACGTCCTTTGAAATTCGCTATCCACCAAGTGGTCCGCAGACGCATTTGAGTCTTTGGTGGGCGAGTCCTGAACGGAGGGTTTGGCTTTCCCAAAGAAATTAGCCAATATCGAACGGGATTTGTCCTGAGCTTCCTTCTGTTTCTTTTCTTTCTCTGCTTTTGCGGCCCGCTTCTCTTCTTTATCTTTGATCTGTGACAAGAACTTAACACTGAAAAAAAAACAGAAGTAGCGGTGGTTACTTTAGCAACTTTCTCGGGGTCGGGAACCTTCCTCATACGTCCTTGCGGCACAAGGTTATCAGAGAACTATGGTAATATCCGACCTGAGCTCCCTAGGACAAATATACTCAAGAAACTCACCACTTCACCATCGGCCACGCCGGTGGGTGCGTCTTTCGATGTATGATCCTGCAAGGAGTTCTCATTAGCATTCGCAGAGACAGTACTGGGTTCGGATTTGTTGATATCCTTCGCAGGAAGCTTAATTGCACCCTTTGGATCGAGAATAGCGTCTCTTTCGGCCTGGGAAAGACTCTCAAAGCCTGCACGCAAGTCCGCATTTGCCTGTTCATTGTCAGAAAGTCCGCCTGCAACACAGTGTAAAGCCACCGCGTACCTGGATACGCTCGGCCAGTCTTGTGTCCGCGTTGTCTCTAGCGGATTTTGGTAACCAATCTTTGTAGGCATCTTGTACCTCCCATCGCCAAACACAAACTGCCGCAGGAAGTTTCTGACCCAAGGGACCATCAAGGCCGTAGTTAACTCTAGTCATCGCCATTTTAATTGCGTGTTCCACTACCGGAAGGGGAAATTTCGATTCAAGGCTCAAACGGTGAGCATCCTCGACTTCGCCTGGACCTGGGAGTAAAATCGAACGGATCTGTTTGGCTAGAGGAATAATATTCTTGTCACTAGATTGGGTTAGCGGCGTTCACGAGAGCACTGGATCGACGGTGTACCTCTCCTGGGCAAGTTTGACTATGAGAGGCCTGTGTTCCTCCGGTATGCTGATCAGAGGCTGATCTTGGTTCAGGACACGCAAGTCGAGCATCTCGCGAAATTTTACAATTTCTGATCGAACATTAAACATGGGTATGTGACACCACGCGTCATGCTTGCCTTGCATGGTCTCTGAAGCCTTCTCAAATGAAACTGGCCTTTGTTTGAAGATGACTTTGCCGTTCTTCAGCTCGGCGATGGGGTTTTTGTGTGCTGTTGCAATAGATGGTTAGCCGACACAGAAGGTCCACGGTGGTCATGCGACTCACTGGACGATGTAGGGGCACCAAAGGTGGCTAAGACACATTCTTCAATGAATCAGACACGCTATTTGTTGCTGCACTCACCGACATTTTGAGCGGGGAACACCATGGTGACCGACGTGAGGGGAGCATGGTCTGAGTCGCGTCAGCACTCGTGTCGCGTTGGAGGGCGTGTGAATGGATTTGTCATACGGGACACAATTCGGGGTCACGCGCTCCCGACGCGTCTCTGCAACGAGCTCGCTCGATATCGCAATGGCTTTCTTCCAGCCTCAGCAAACCAAGACAGTGGAAGAATCCAAACAGTCCGCGGTACCTCCACTACAGCCTTGGGTGGAAAAATAGTGAGGACCCTTTCCTGCACGATCGCTGATCTGACCACATCCCCGCTGCCAGCCGTCCACGGACCATAGATGACATCTCTGCCCAAGAACACACAGTGACTGTATTACGCAAGGCACTGTCTTCTACTAATGTCGGTTTCCGTTCCTTTAACGCTTCGCCCCTCTGACCATCTTCGCAGCTTCCTCATATGTTGTTCTACGGCCCCCCAGGAACAGGAAAGACATCCACGATTCTTGCGTTGTCGCGACAGTTGTTTGGGTGTGCAATGTGTTGGCTCCTATTGTTTACGTGTTTATTTGACTTGTCGTTGCTTTCCAGTCCAGACAATTTCCGGGAGCGCGTACTTGAACTGAACGCATCGGACGAGCGTGGTATTTCCATTGTCAGAGAGAAAATTAAGGCATTTGCCCGACAAACACCGAGGGCGCAAAAGGTTTCCTCGGATGGAAACTCATACCCGTGCCCACCCTACAAGATTGTCATTCTTGACGAAGCTGATTCAATGACTCAAGACGCTCAGGGTGCCTTGCGACGTATCATGGAGACATACGCGCGAATAACTCGCTTTTGTCTCGTTTGTAACTATGTCACGCGGTCAGTGCACATTAATCCCGCTTCTTGGCATCTCTGAGACCGCGTCGTTCAGCATTATCGAGCCCTTGGCCTCGCGCTGTTCAAAGTTCCGGTTTACTCCCCTGGATTCGTCGTCAACGTCGTCTCGACTTATGCACATCGCCACCGCAGAACATGCCAATGTCACTCCTGAGGTCGTAACCACACTTATAGACACTTCTAACGGTGACCTTCGCCGATCAATAACATATCTACAGTCAGCTTCTCGACTATCTGCATTGACGACTCCCCCAACACCAATTACCCCACAAGATATCGAGGAAATCGCCGGAGTGGTCCCAAACGCGACTGTGGACGACTTTGCGCGGACCCTCGGTGTCGACATTGAGGGTGATGTGCAAATAGATGGCATGTCTACTCCCAAGCGAGAAAGTTTCGACGTTATCCGGAAAAAGGTTAGATCTATGATGCGGGAAGGCTATTCTGCTTCGCAATTACTGGTACAGGTTAGTAGAGCGGTTGACGTCGTCTTGTATATTGCTCACGAGCGAACCAGCTACATGACAAAATAATTAACCACCAAACATTACCTGCTCAACAAAAGGCTAAATGTGTAATAACAATCGCTGAGGCTGACAAAGCTCTCTGTGATGGCGCAGACGAAGAACTATGGACGCTCGAAGTCGCCTTGCAGATTCACAAGGCTATAGCATCATAGCTAGTCATAGGTCACTTTGCTGTCGATGTTCTGTGGGGCAGTTCCACTATCATCCCACTTTAATTGAAACGCAGTATACAGAATACAATGAAAACGAGGTTGATTCAGGTGTATGTATCACGCGCGGAAAAACAGATGGGACAAACAGACGAGACGACAATCGAGCGGCACTGCTCTATTTTGCGTGTCATATAGCCGCTCACCGAATACCAGCAGTTGCCTTTTGGAGAGCTCGCTTAATGCTAAGTTGTGCCTTTCTGAGCTCATCAGCTGTGGACTCCTCGATCTCCAACTTCTCGAGCGCACGAGCGAGCTCGGCTTCAACCTGCTGCTTGGCTCCACGCTTGAGTTTCATACCAATCTCCGGCGAGGTAATGGTACCCTCGACCTGGTGAACATATGCCTCAAGATCGGATTTTGCTTCATGGCGTGAGGAGAATTCCCTGTCGGCTTGCTTGTATTGCTCAGCGTCCTTGATCATCTGGTCAATCTCAGCAGCAGACAAACGGCCGACGGAGTTGGTGATGCCTGGAAGAGGCTAAGTACACAACATATGGATTGATCGTGAACGTACTAATGGATGCTTTACGACCAGATGCACGGTCCTGAGCCGACACCTTCAGGAGACCGTTTGCATCAACCTCAAAAGTAGTTACTAGCTCAGCTTGACCACGAGGCATAGGAGGAATGCCGGTGAGCTCGAATTCACCAAGCAAGCGGTTGTCACGGCACTGGGTGCGCTCACCCTCGTAGCTGATGAAAAATATCAATGTTCAGGGTTCAGTGGTGCCACGGTGCCAAGGCTTACACTGGGAAAGTAACAGTAGTTTGGTTGTCCTCAACAGTGGTGAACGTTCTCGACTTGTTGGTGGGAATGGGGGTATTCCGAGGAACGACAACTCCGAAAACGTCACCTTGCATAGCAACACCGAGCGACAGAGGGGAGACGTCGAGCAAAACCAGATCAGAGGTTTTCTCAGAAGTCTGACCAGTGAGGACAGCGGCCTGGACAGCAGCACCATAGGCAACAGCCTCATCAGGGTTGATGGATTTGTTCAACTGACGACCTCCGAAATACTCGGAGACAAGAGACTGAATTTTTGGAATGCGAGTTGAACCACCGACGAGAACGATGTCATCAACCTTTTCACGTGGAATCTTGGAATCCTTCAGGACTTTCTCAACAGGTTCAAGCGTCGATTTGAACAAGGTACCATTAATTTCCTCGAAACGAGCACGGGTTATGTTTGCGGAGAAGTCTTCGCCCTTTCCGATCATCGTGAGAAGGAAGTGATACAGCGAGCACGGTTGTGACTGACCTGATACAGGGAGTCTACTTCAACAGTCGTTTGAGTGACACTTGATAGAGTACGCTTCGCACGCTCGCAAGCACTTCTCAGGCGTCGGAGAGCACGGGGATCTTCGGATATATCGTGCTTAGTCTTACGCTTGAACTCGTTTCTGAAGTGTTCCAGGAGTGCATTGTCGAAGTCCTCACCACCCAGATGGGTGTCACCAGCCGTAGCCTTGACGGCGAAAACACCGCCAGTGATGTTGAGAAGAGAGACATCGAAAGTTCCACCACCAAGGTCGAAGATCAACACGTTCTTCTCGACCTTTGATTGGCGATCGAGGCCATAAGCAATAGCCGCCGCGGTAGGTTCATTGATGATGCGAAGGACATCAAGCCCAGCGATAGCGCCAGCATCCTTGGTAGCCAACCGCTGAGAGTCGTTGAAATACGCAGGCACACTGCAGAGGCGTGGTCGGAAAAATACACATACACGATTGATATTAACTCACGTGACAACAGCTTTTTTGACCGTCTTGCCAAGTTTCGCTTCTGAGATCTCCTTCATTTTCGTTAAGACCATTGACGAAATCTGCTGTGGCGTGAAAGTCTTTTCCTCTCCCAGGTAGTTGACCTTAATTAAAGGGGAACCCTCTTTTTCGACGACCTCGAACGGCCAGTGTACCATATCCTAGAAATCGACGGATATGTACGCTACCATGAAGTGCGGCAGACTTAATTACCTTCTTGACGTCAGGATCACTGGGTAGATGGATTACAACTCGCCTAATATTCCATGCGGTGGGCGACTCACTCGTAACGGCGGCCAATCAGACGCTTGGCATCGAAGACGGTGTTGCGAGGGTTCATGGCAGCCTGATTCTTGGCAGCATCGCCGATCAGACGCTCCTCAGATGAAAAGGCGACATATGACGGTGTCGTCCTGTTACCCTCTATAACCAAAATTTGGTATCAGGCCAGTATGAGTAGCTTGGAGTAGAATGCTTACGGTCGTTGGCAATGATTTCGACCCGATCGTTTTGCCAGACTCCAACACATCTGGAGAGATATGAATACCGGGACCACCACCAAAGGCACGATACATACGAGTAGGTTGTACCGAGATCAATGCCAACAGCGCCGTCGAAAGCATCGTCTTCCATTTTTTAGATATTAATTTTTGGAGAAAGGGAGAGTGTCGTGGTGGTGGGCAGGGAAGAGCAGAGCCAGCAACGAAAAAAAAAAAAATC
>JBBPUO010000349.1:4181-21060 GCA_038094755.1 Caloboletus firmus | reverse complement strand
CGCAAGGATCACGAACTACGAAAACAAGTTGCGAGAACTCAAGACCGCATTCTTGGAAGGAGTTGCAGTGGAGACAGGGATCACTGTCGTTCATATGATGAATGTGGTGGAGCACGCTGGTAGATACGAACTCGTGAAACCACGGTCCGATGCTCACGGCCCTGGAACACAGCGGAATCGATCGACCTGAACGACATGTCATATGCGCGCGGCGCTAGCTGTTCAGAGGATAAGGGATGCCTAGCAGGGACGCGCGAGTCCGTCATTCAAGACCTCTATGACACTCTTAACAATCCCGGCGAGGATGCCCCACGAGTATGTCTTCTGACTGGCGTCGCTGGATCGGGCAAGTCTGCGGTGGCGCATTCGATCGCTCGACTCTACGACAAGCAAGGGCGGCTGGGCTCGTCGTATTGACTGATGTTGCTATGCGGAATGCGACAAATCTATTTAGCACTATCGCACGTGACCTCGCCGATCAGAACTCGCAGTTCAAGTCCGCGCTCTGGCAGGTCGTGAAAGACAGTCGAGCACGTCGCACGTCGACATCGCCGTTGGACCAAGTGGAAAATTTGATCATGGAACCGAGCAAGCACCTCCACCCTATCGGTCCGCTAGTCATTGTCATCGACGCCCTCGACGAAAGTGGGGATCAAGCCGGTCGCCGACAGCTTCTGCGCGCCATCTCTAGCCAAATAGCCGAAGACAATCTTCCGACCAATCTTCGTTTCCTGATTACCACTCGCCCGGAAAGCGACATCCTCGCCGCGCTTCCATCCGGCTTACACATTGCCCATAAAAAATGGGTGACGTCCCTAAGGAGATCGTCGACAGGGATATCCAGAAGTTTATCCACCATTCCCTTCAGGAACGAACTGAACTAGAATCTGCTTGGCCTAACGAGGAATGGTGTCGACTGCTTGTCCATCATTCCCAACATCTCTTTCAATGGGCATCCACTGCGTGCCACTTCATCGACGGAGTCGGTAGTACCGGGATCAACCCACGCAGGCGGCTTCGGATGCTTCCGCAGAGCGACAAGCGTGCCAATCACCACCCTCTGGATGAGTTATACCAGACAATACTAGGCCAGTTGTTTATCAGGGATGATTCTCGACAATCGTTTCAAGAGGTGATGGCCGTGGTGCTTGCGCTGAAGGAACCGTTATCCCTCACTTCCCTATCCGCGCTCTTCGACTCGGACGAAGACCTGAATGTGCGAGATATCATCAAACCCATGGGGTCGTTGCTGGACGGAGTGCTTGATGAAGAGAAGCCGATCCGACCACTTCATACATCGTTTCATGACTTTTTATTGGACCAAGGTCATAGTTCAACCTTTCATGTCGACATCCGACCCCAGGATTCACTCTCCCTTGGGCATGCATTGGTTACATGCATGCGAAATATGCTCAAGTTCAATATTTGTGACCTCAAAGACTCGCGACACCGTAACGCTGCTGTTCCTGACCTGCGGAATCGGGTGAACAAGGCTATTCCCCCCCACCTAGCATACTCTTGCCAATACTGGATGGACCACTTGCAACATGCTGACTGTACTCCAGACTCGTTGAATGAGGCCACTCTTTTCTTCAAGGACTTCTTCCCCTACTGGCTTGAAGCCATCAGCCATCTCTCTCTCTCCTCCCCACTGTCATCCATCCTAGCTGCCATAAAGACCTGCACCATCCTCAAAAAATGGGCTAAGGTAAGAGGGGGTGATTGTATTGGGTTCCAAATTCTGAAGCTGTTTCTAGGATAAAGAGATTGTCACTCTTGCAACAGAGGCATCCCAGTTCATTCAAGTGTTTGCTTCTGTCCTCAGAGAATCCACACCCCATCTCTATCTATCAGCTCTACCCCAGACTCCCTCCAGCTCTCCACTCTGCCAACTCTGGCAAGGCCACCTCCAAAAGCATGCCTCAGTTATCTCAGGGCATCCAGCTAGTTGGCCAGTACAATTCATACCTTGCAGGGGCACACAAGTTGGGTCATCTCTGTTGCCTATTCACCTGATGGCTCTCAGATTGTCTCTGGCTCTTGGGACAATACCATTAGAATCTGGAATGCAGGCACTGGTCAGCTTGCAGCAGGTCCATTCCAGGGGCACACAGATTCAGGCAGATCTGTTACCTATTCATCTGATGGCTCTCAGATTGTCTCTGGCTCTGGGGACAACACCATTAGAGTTTGGAATGCAAGCACTGGTCAGGTGGTGACAGGTCCATTCCAGGGGCACACAGATTCAGTCTTCTCTGTTGCCTATTCATCTGATGGCTCTCAGATTGTCCCTGGCTCTGGGGACAAGACCACTAGAGTTTGGAGTGCAAGCACTGGTCAGCTTGTGGCAGGTCCATTCCAGGGGCACACAGATTCAGTCAACTCCGTTGCCTATTCACCTAATGGCTCTCAGATTGTCTCTGGCTCTGATGACAAGACCATTAAAGTATGGAGGGTACAAGATCTTATCTCCTTTGGTGATCTGTATGAGAAGAATGGCTGGATTCAGTCTTCTGATGGTGCTTGCTTTGGCTGGATTACTCCCTGGAATACTCCCAGCTTCTATCTTCCTCCCCATTCTTTAGTGATATCTTCTGACAAAACATACCAAGTTAACATTGATAGTTCTTTGTTTGGGAAGTCTTGGGTTTCCTGTTGGAACTGATTTCTTAGTTCATTTACTTATTTTACTTCCTACCATGCATTTTCATTTATCTGGTGCCTTTGTGGGTGCAATGATACTTAGATTTATGCCCCAGTGGAATAGCAGGCTGAAAAATGCCCCATGTTGTTAAGATGTTGTAAAGCCTAAAGATCTCAAGTTCTTACTGATCTTTCATACCACCATCAGGAAGGCACCCACAGGCTGCTGGTCTTTGCATGTGGGAACAATGTCTGGCAGCAGGAATACATTATACATGGGATAACAAGCTCCAGGTTGCTCATTGATAAATCAAACTGGAGATATTGCAATGATAGGAATAGGAGAGCAAAGAATCAGAAAGAGGGGAACTTGTTGAGGTGACAAGAGTGCTAAAGGCATTGAAGAGTGAGGCTAATCAACTGACACTCCCTGGACTATGATAGGTATGAAGACAGGAAAGTTGATGATGGTGGTGAATAAGGGCATAAGCAGATGCATGAGTTCAAGAACATAGATGATTAAAGGTGTAACACATTTTTCAACTCCTCATACTTGGAATGCTGGTGAGTTTTCTTGGGGCACAGAACCAGCCAGAACCCCAGGACATGATGCTGATCAAGGGGATCAAGGAATAAGTTGTAAAATTGATAGCTATGCTGGTTGATCTACATGCAGAAAATAAGCAATACCGAGAAGTGATCAAAGACCCCAAGGAGATTCTTTGAATTGGCAGCTCACAATTGATGAAAGCAAAGTTCTATGGTTGAGGGCATTAAGCTGCCTATTAACCTCGCCAATGGCGAAGTCACAAAAGTGGAGATCGTAGAAGGAAAGACGAGAAAAGCAAAACTCAGTCCGGTTTCAATGAACTACATACATTCTGATGGGTTTCTGGGGAATTAGCTTTGCCTGCAATGCCGGCGTGCAATTTGGCTGTGTTCGCACGACATAACACCCCAACCAGACGGCCAAAAACATGCTAGACTTTACTAGGATGCAGAGAATCGTGGTGAATGAAGATATTCGCCAAGTACGAACTTACATTTCGGGGCAGTTCTTGCTGTAACAATAGGTATCTAGGACATGAGCTCAGAAAGGAAGTGCCAGATAACGCGTAGTATGTTATTACAGAGACGACGTACATTCAGTGCGAGTCGAAGGTATGTAGGGAGACTTTTCTGATCCCGTCACAGGATTCTTTTACCTGCACCGTGATAGATGACTTGATGGTGGTGAGCCGAGAGTCATCAGAGGCCGACATTTATCTCAAATCACGACGGCTATGACACCTTTGGAAATGATGTTCCCGACGAAGATCAATAATCAGACTTTTTCGTCATTAATTTGTGCCATTTACCCCGTCTGCCCTCACTCTCACTCTACAGTTCGTCAAATAATATGGAAACCATGTTGTTGCCCTTGGGAGTTAATAATGATCACTGGCTTTAAATTCAGCATGTTTCATTCGCGAACTTCTTTGGATATAATTGGCTATTCCAGAACCAAAGTGGAAAGTGAGGCGATAATGTGGAGTGGACGAGAGTACTCAAACCTATCTGTGCGACACTCTGTCGAAACTTGACCACAAGATGAGAGGGTTGTTGGATTGGGAAGGAGATTTGAAGAGCCTGGGGATGATGGTCAGATGTGTTAGAGCAGAAATAAATGTGCCATGAGTACCAGAAGAACATACGTCTGTCATCAGCCACGTCAAGATAACTAGAGTATCGCTGATTGGACAGGTCACGGAGCATGGGCTCCTTCAGGCATAGCCTATGAGCAGAGAGCAAGGAATCTACAGTAATATGCTGGACTCATCTGTCGATCGGTCATTTCGGTGTGTACACGTCGACAAGGAACGGTGAACTCACGAACATCTTGTAATGCCCACAGTGGGGCAACTCGCCCCATAGTGAAGGGGAATGCGGCGGCAATGTCAAGTGGGCAGAGAGCTGTAATGAAGAGCAGCATATACCATTGATACATTAGCAATTTCATGACTGTACCGTTGGAGAGACACCTGCAGACCGATAAGATTTATAGGGTTCATAATGGTCAGTAAACCTTTATGGAACACACGGGAGATGAGCATGCCCCCGCCGCTAGGAAGCTTGACGTTCAATTTGAATTTTCTCTATATCGTTAACTTGTTAATGGTGATATCTAACGTGCTAAGTGCGAAACATTGACCAAAAACTGTCAAGCGCATCAGTAGAGTTGACTGTCCGCCAGTTCGCCAACCTCCACACCTTAAAAACGGGCACCACCTCGTCCTCCACCCCCTTGAAAAGTTCCGCACCTCATTGCCCAGGGTCCCGTTATGCCTTCTGGGCAGTGGTTATCATGACATGCGAGTTTGAGTCCGAAAATTGATTTCTCCCGTCACAGAACGGGTTTGTACGTATTTCATTACTGCGTGGATATCGATATCTGGGAATGGAAAAGGTTGGCACTACTCCAGGAGAATAAGTTGGTCGAGGAGATGAATGACCCACTACGGTAGTTGTGACCTCAACCCCCGATCAACAGACCACAACAGTGAGTCTGAAACCACAGAACAGATAAATTTTCGTGTCGGAGGCAAAACACACCAGATGTGGTAAAGGGTCTGCTGTGACCTCGACTCAGGCATTCGACCATTGCCTGTGCTCCATGGCAGCCCCGGGCTCCTATGTCCTCCCCTTCAAAGAACGCTGCGCTCGCTTCAACACACCAGAAGTTGTTTTTTACGACCAAATTGGTATCAGTGAGTCTTCTCATCCCAAGAACGCCGAGCAGTTTGGACACTGACCTTTTGATGGACGAGTTCAACAATGTTTGGTATCGGTGCCAGCTTTGATCTGGCCGGACCGTCACTATAATTTTTCCATCGCTCCAATACATAACCGAGTACTAGTACGACTTTCCACCGTACGAAGGCGACCGGTGAAGTTCAAGTTCAAGTTAAAAAGTAAAATTATGTAACGGTCAACAATGCTTGTACCCATGCCTTGACCTCATTTCTCGTCAATTACATGAAAAGAAAGGAAACACCCCCAGTTATGCCCTCCCACTTCCCTGCCGTCCCTCTTCCCGTTCTCCGAGCCCACATGTGCAAGGTGAGTGGGTCTCGATGTCGCTCTCGGTCTTGGCGTGTGCGATCGCACAACGTGAATGTGAATGGCTCACTGGCATTTTGTGTAGTACTGTTGGAGCAAACCGAAGGCCAGAGGACAAGGATCCTATTGCTCGCGGACCTGCGCCAACCAAGCGCGTGGCAAGTAAAGCCTTTCTCCAAATACTTCCATCCACTCGGACCTTGCTTTCTTTGATATTTGTTGATTGTTTTGTGTGCTTTTGGCTGGTTCATTGGTCCTATTCGTGGACCCGTCAATGTACTCTATCGTATTCCATCGTACCTGTTTCGCTCCACATTTATCCTATTTGCATTCTATGATAAACTCTACAGGATAGCACGATATCAGGTTATCACCTCAATATACCTTTGGAACGAGTCTATACCGGACCCTCCCAGCCCAGGCCTCCCACTCCCCCTTGAACTGTGCTTTCAACACCCGCTTCTCATCTCGGATTCTCCACACCGCGCCTCCCGTGCTCAGGATGGCACAAGCGAGCGCCACCGTGCGCATCCCAACACTCGCCCTTTCGCCAATACCCCGAGACGACACCCCGTTCGAGATCACGTACATCCTGAGCGCGTCGAGGTGGAGCACGACAAGACCCATCGTGCACAGAACGAGCCCCGCGTACCCTGGATGCTGGACGAGCGCGTAGGGCCCGTTCGTGATGAGCGCGTCATGGGTATGTATGTCCCGAGCTGTGTGGGTGGTGTCGTGCGCCCCGATGAGACTTGCACGCGTCTGGGCCTGGATTGGGGTCGACGTACAGCTGGCCGGGGGCGTGGTAGGCGGCATGGCGGAGAAGCGCGCCTGTGAGGGCGAGTGTCATTCCCGCGATGGTCACCAGAGGTAAGCGCGGGAGGCAATGTAAGGAAATGGATGAGGGTCAGCCCAGCCCAACGTCGTAAGTCCGGTCCAGGAGAGGAGCGTCCCCGTAGTAGGGTCAGAGATACGCAGAGAGGGGGGATGGGGACGTGCGGGCACGGGAAAGATGAGCGTGTCGAGTAGTCGGATGACTGCTGAGGGAAGTGTCACTGGTGTACGACGCTGTACCATTACTTGTATGTTCACTTACTGCACTGTAAAATATCATCGAGAGTGATTTGTATGGGTTATTCCGTGTCATCCGATGGACCTATTACTTGTTCCATCTGCAAGTGAAGCAGTACATCGTGTAAGGAGGGAAAGAAGTGAAGAGGCGATGGCCTATGTACTTATACACCCTCTGCAATCAGCCTCTCCAGCTTCTCCACCCACCCCTGCCACGTCTCCACAAATACAGCCAACTCAGCCCCCTCGACCACCCGATGGTCCGCACTCCAACTTACGTCCACCTTGAGCTGCCGCTCCCCACGTTCCCCCGAGTTGCATCCCACACGCCCTCAGTCACATCCCACACCCATCGCGCTCGTCCGATCGCTACCATCGCCACTCCACCCCCAGGCACGAGCACCGGACTTGCGTGCTCCCCTTGCCCATTCCCACCGACGTTGCTCACGCTGATCGTCCCTCCCCACGGCATCTCGTGCGGTGTCAGTCCACACGGACTTGGCGACCCAGAGATGCGAGGTGCACCACATGCGAGGCGAGTCGGTGGATTGAGAGCGTCTGCACCAATCATGGGCGTGTAAAGCCCTGTCGGGGTAGACAGCGCGAGAGAGACGTCAGCTGTGGGGCGAATAGTGAGTGTTGGTCTGCCGTTCGCATTTGCGTCCGATGTGGGCATGATGGACGCGCAGGAGGGGCCATTCCAGCATGGCATTAGCAAGCGTTTTCAGGAGGAAAAGGAGATATGTCAGCTTGGCAGATGCAGCGCCCTCTGGGATGGATGGCAGTGCTGGCACCAGGTGGAGTGTGAATGGATTGACCATCTGCGATGTACGTAGGCGCACTGGGGCCGATGAAGGCCGTAGGTAATGGGCTGGGATGTTCGCATTCAATAGCGGTAGCATTCCATGGGAGCGTGTGAGATCCAGCGAGGTAGAATATCTATACTAGATGTCAATATATCTTCATCACCCGTCCACACGAAGACACATACCTGAATCTGGGTATCTCGAGACCCTGAAATACATGAATAGGATAATCAGGCATGTAAAGAGGGAGATGACTGCCGACAACACCCCTGTGTCATCGCTTTCCACATTCTATACCGTGTCCTGCCCAACTCGACCATGACATCCTTGTCCTCTGTCAAAACAGCCCGGCTTACTGATCCCGCTTCTACTCCAGGGACGACACTTCCTCTGGCAATAAATGCCTCGACGTCGTTCTTCTCAACACGTCTGTCCCGTCCACTTCCCGGCGCGAGTGCAGCAATATCAACGCCATGCTGACGCGCAAAGTGGCACGCAGAAGACATAGCAAGCGCATGGTCTGATGTCGACGACGTTGACCCTGTCACATTCGTTGGATCAAGCGGGTGCTTGTTGAGCGTACTACGTATGCTCACCTCCGCATCTCCATCCACCTCGCCCCGCTCTAATCTCCTTGTCGCACTCCCCTCCACTGACGCGGCCGGATCCTGCGTTCCCTCCGGGATAGGTATAGGCGTCACCAACGCGTCTGGGTTCGCCTGTGCCTCATGCCCACCCTCGTCTTCCTGTTCGACCTCAATGAGACATAGTCCTGCACCCACTTTAGCAATCTCACCTTCCTGCACCAAGAGTTGCTTCACCACCTCGTCAAAGGGTGAGGTCATCTCGACGCTCGCCTTGTCGCTCTGGACTTCACACAGCGTATCAAAACTCTGCACCGGGGACTGCGCCTTGACGGACCTGAGAAACTGTCCCGCATGGGGTCGGGGTTAGTGCAAGGGGTGGAAAGCACGGGAAGGGAAGCGTCAACGGACCACTTGATAACCTCGCATTTGGTGATGCCTTCGCCAATATTGGCGAGCTTGAAAGAGTGGTGAACTTTTCGGGCTGCGAGAAGTGCGTGGGCGGTGTGGAAGTGAGCGTGGAGGAGGGGACCACGGACGAGAGCCCAATGGATTCGAATGGGCGCATTCATCATGGCCATGACATTGACAGCCTCGCAGTGAACGACAAGATCTGATTGCAGGGAGGCCTGGATTTTATAAGGGCGGCGCGTCTCAGGCTGGGGGTCAGCGCTCAGCCCTGCAATGAGCCAGGGTCACACGGTGGGTTCTCGCGACCCCGTGTGGCTCGTCGACAGGCTTGCCACCCGAGCTTGCATGCAGCTCCTCTTCCTGGCAGTGACGGCAATGGAAAAGTGATGTTTTTTGAGGTTGCTGACACGGTAGGATCAGGATACAACAGGGTCATGGATCCGCACTGGTATGGTACCGAGTCTTGTCACGGAGTGTCAGACATAGCATAGAAGCCTGCATCGTCGGCTAAAATCCTTGTTCGGACACCTCAAAAAACACTTGCAAGGATCAATCCTCGTAGGGACACATTTCCGTTCATACGCGTAGTAACAATACAATCAAGAAGCTGCACCACCGTTCCGTTCGAGATCTATCGTACATGATACCGTGTTCCATCCCTATTCACCACCCACCATTGACGATTTCTTCGCCTTCGATTCGATAGATGGCAGCTCATATCACTTGACGTACACCCTCGCCTCGAATCCTTGCAACACGATGTTGTCCCCGACCAATCCTGTCTGGCGATGCGGTTGGTTATAGTTGCTCAGCACGAGCTGAGGAAGGAGCCCAGGACGCAAGCTAGGACCAGGGGACTTCTCGAGCAATCCCAGCCCGTTTCCGAGTATAGACAGCTCGGTCGAATCCGGGGATAAATTAATCGCCACCCAGGCGGTCTTGTTCCCCAACTTGCGGACGAACGAAAACGTCCGTACGTCCCACCGGGGGCGCGGCTCGAAGCTGCCATAAACCTATGTGTGTGTGCGTGTGTGTATGGGCTTATAGTTGGAACTCGGGTGAATACACGTACCAGCACGTCGTGCTCTTTTCGAGTGCGGATTGCGTGTTTCCAAAATGAGAGTACACTGTTCGGGTCTTTGGACTCGTCGGCAACATTCCATCCCTCCTCAGCGTCCTCCTGGAAGGCAGGCATCCAAGGCTTTCCGGTCGTAAACCCAACATGTCTGGTGGTGTTCCACTGTGAAAAATATCAGACACAGTCTAGGCAGAAAGCTGGGCATTGAAACGAAAGCTGGGACACGGAACAGAGAGAAAGGGGGGGGGACAAGAGATGACAATAACGAAAATAGTGTGAAAACTGATGGGTGAACTTGCGAACTTGTGGGCATGGGGTAGTTTAACACGGCTAACGGAGAGGCGTTGCCGCAAACCGACATGGTCATAGTGACATAGGAACAGTACGCCTCCGTCTCCAAGTGAATTGAACTTGCCTGCATGGGGATACGAGAGTGGTCTCGGGCCGTGAACTGAAGGTCGTCTAAAATGTCATCCATATAGGGGTCGTCCTCCTTTGTCTCTTTCTGTCGCCTTTCCTTGATCCTACATCCACAACGTCAGAAAGAGAGGCAAAGAGGAGAGGCCGTAGAATGGGAGAGGGGGGGGGGGGATGAGAGCACACACCGCCTCTCCAGCATTCACCATAATGATACTCACAGGTCCCAGTGAATGCGCGTCTTGACATCCTTGAAATGATCCGTCCCCCGTGACTTTGGAACGTTCTTCATCCCAATTTCTTGTCCTTGATACACGTACACCGTCCCGGTTTGTGTCACTTGCAGGACAGCCAACATCTTCGCAGATAGCGCTCGCCATTCATCCGAATCATCCCCGAAACGAGAGACGGAGCGTGCAAAGTCGTGGTTTTCAAGGAATAGCCTGTAGGATTTGACAACACGGGGTAGGACGGATGGCAGACACGACGCGACACAAACAAGTGGTCAGTTTCGCGTATACGGTTTCGCCCTTCTCCATCCCCTGGCGAAATTGCCGGCAAATTTCAACCACAGTCCAACCAGAAACTATCCCGCGGCACATGTGCACAAAGGACTCGTTCACTGCGTTCGCCTCGCAAAGCCCATCGCACGTATGAAAGGTGAACCATGAGGATGACACCAATGCGAGCAATGAGCATGGCACAGTGGCTCAACAGAACCTCTCATGCCCCATCGATCGATGCGATACGAGGGTTGGGACCAACACCCAAGCATCGACATCGGCACCCAAGGCTCAAGGAAGAAGCCAGAGAGAAACCGGACGAGATCGACAACGCAAAACAACAAAGGAAAGAGCGGCACTCACGTATTCCAAAATCCTTGCTGTCGCTCAAACGTTTGCCATTTTTCCACGACGTCCTGGATTTCGGTGTACTCCCACGGCAATTTGATGAGGGTGTTATCCGGAAGTGAATCCAGCGTCATCAGTTCAAAGTTGAAGGCCTGGTTGAATTGCTCGTTTTTTGGCAAGACGTACCCCGCGATCACAGGGGGTTCGAACGTAAAGCCCACTTCGCCTACTGTCATCACGCGACCTGCAGGAATCGAATGGATGGCGGAAATGGTACCAAGCACACATTGTATGAGTGATCACGCGATTAGACGAGACGAGATAAAAACATGTACCTAGCCCGACCTTTGCGTATAGCTCGTGGAGGTATTTGTGCACGTTCGGACTAGATTGTGTACATAGTCAGCATCAAATTCACCTCGGGGGCTAAACCCGTGCAATGGTGTCGACACTGGCACGATGCGGTATAGATTTACTTACCCATTGGCGAACAGGGACTGCGCAGGCTGATAATACTGAGTATGATCTGTGACCGGTGCATCTGGTAAACCTTCCGGCTTGGAAATGGCGTTAATCGCGTCCAGCTAGATGTCGGGGAATCATTTCCGACGTTTAGCTCTGACCCGTGGCCCCACAGCAGCGAGGAAACACATACCCGGAATCCGTCACATCCCTTTCCAAGCCAGAAATGCATCACTCCCACCAGGGCATTACGAACCTCGGGATTGTCCCAATTGAGATCGGGTTGCTGTTTGGCGAACAAATGGAGGTAGTATTCCCCCGTCTCTTCGTCAAATTCCCATGCCGAACCTGCATGTCGCGTAAACACCCATAAAAGCCACAAGGACGATCCAATGAGAAGAAGGCGAGGGCACGATGAGGACAGAGTCGACGCTATTCTTCCGATCGAGTCGGACAAAGTACAAACGCACCTCCGAAGATAGATGCCCAGTTGTTGGGCGGGAAACGTACACCGTTTATGTATTTCGGAGGACGCCAAAAGTACCAGTCACGCTTGGGGTTGTTCTTGGACGACTTGGATTCTGTAAACCACGAATGCTATATTGGATAAATTTCCAATCAGGAAAGAGTCTATTGGTTCATGCAGAAAGTCATGCACCTCATTGGATGTGTGGTTGGAGACGAAGTCCATACTGTGAAAAAATACCATGGAGGGGGGTGGTGACAAGGGAGAGAATCGATATCGATTAGATTGGGATTGGAATCTCGACGTGGCACATCGACGAGAGATAGGGATTCACATACAGGAGCTTTATATCACGTTTATGGAGGCCATTGAGTAGCTTCTCCCAATCCTGCATGGTACCATATACCGGATCGATGTTGAAATAGTCCGCGCTGCGTGTGCGATAAGGATAAGGATAAGGATACAGTCAATTCAAGGAGAGGGACGAGCGGGACAGGACGAAGCAAAGACGAAACCGAGACATACATGCAGTTAGCATAACGAGGAGCGAGCGAACGGACACACGTACACGTCGTATCCCATATCCGCTTGTGGCGAACAATAAACTGGGCAAAGCCAAAGGACGTCCGTGCCGAAATCTTTGAGATAATCCAACTTGGCATAGATGCCATTGAGATCCCCTATCCCATCGCCGTTGGTATCAAGAAAGGAGTGAGGGAATATCTGGTATACGGTGGCGGATTTCCACCACTTGGGGGGGAATGGCGGGTCTGGGGAAGTCATTCGTGTTCTGGTCGTGGGTGTGGTCAAGGAGGGTTACAAGAGAGAGGGAGAGAACACTCTGACCTTGGGCTGGCAGGAAAGGACACATATATACATTTCCATGAATGGTCTTAAAATAGGTGCTTGAAATACGAAGGGGTGGAAGAAGCGGTGACAGAAGGACAACCGGCGAGCCAGGACTCAAAGACTCCTCCCGTCCACCATCAAAGTTGCCAAAGAGGTTAGAACCGAAAGGTACTATGCATCTCATCGATGGTCATGCGGATGACGACATGTGACAAAAAGGACGTTACGGAAAGAGATGATTAGATCTAAATCGGGATCTCGATGTGATGCATTGACGAGGAGACGTACATGGACACTGCAGAGTAACTTGTTCACATATCCTCCCCAATCGGGAAGAGCGACAAGACGATGTAATTGTCGTATCGATGCCTGTCCCATCGCTGCTGGGATCAAAACGGAGGGGAGTATCTGGTATTCGATGGCAGTTTTCCACCGTGCGCGGGGAACGGGCGGGCCTGAGGAGGGGATCCGAACAGAAGCCCGAATAGAAGATTCTGATTGTGGGTGGGTGGCGAAGGACTGCGGAAAGATGCGGGACTGAAGAACACAAATACACCTTTGTACGAATGATCTTCTGATAGATTGTTTAAAATACCAAGCGCAGGGGGCCTGAGTGGAAGAAGCAATGCGAAAAGGGCCGCGACTGGATGAGTCATCAACCAGGGTACGGTTGAAAAGTCAGCCAGTTGAAAATTGTGAACCAGTATAGTAGGGGTAGCCTACCACACTGGTCGGCGTGGAAATTTTGCGCCCCGCTTTCCTATCTGGCGCCCATCTATTGCATCCTTAGTAGCGACAGACTTGCTATCACCAGCTGCGGAGTCTCTCATACCCAACGGTCTCCTGTATTCCCTTGAGTCGCTCATCGGAGACCTAGCAACATCCAAATATTTGAACTTCTGATCATTTCAGTAATGAAAATGAGGACTAGGATGTGTTAGTAGGTCCAATGCTATGTTTTCTCCTTCCGCTTACCCTCCGGTGAAAGTGTAGGAAATATAGCGAACGGCCGAGTGGTAGAACGAGCGGAATGATGAAGGGACGTCAGACAAACTACAATGCCAGCCCGCTGAGCGCTTATTGCCTCCGGTTGGATCGCAGATCAGATCTGAGAGTCTAGGCACGGCATTTGTTGCATGACTAAGCAAGCCTCCGTTCAACAGTCTCGCAATCCAACCACAGTCACTTCACTCATTGATCTGCTCAGTATCCACCCATCCCTCGCAGCTCGCTTATGCGCCGGGTCGAAAAGCCCTCCAGACCTTTGCCCACATCCTTCGCACATGTAGTAGCTCCCTAACAAATAGCTACCCTTTTCTCCCACGACGCTGTCTTCGATCGAAATTCACGGACTCTGGCTTGGTCCGAGGCTAGTGGGAATTTAGAAAGCACTGGCGCGATGCGAATTTGCCCCCGCAGACCGACGTAAGCTTGTCTGTACTCTACGCTGCCCCGTACTTATTCACAAGATGCAACAAGCTCTAGACACTCCGGGCCGACTTTTCAACCGTAGCCCTTGTAATTCATATCGTAGCCTGGCTCACAGTTCCCCGTTTCACATTGCTTCTTCCATTCTGGCACTTTCGGCACTCGGCATTTCAGCTCGGTCTGTCAGATGATGATCATTCATGAAAAAGTATATTTGTGTCCATTCCTGCCAGCCTCGAGGCCAGTGAGCGGCTCTCTCTCGCATCTTTCCGCAGCCCTTCTTCGCCGCCCACCCGCAATAAGAATCGCTTCTATTCGGACGCCCTCTTCGGACCCACTCTTTCTCCACGCATGATAGAAATCCACCATTGTGTATAAGGTATGCCCCTCCTTTCTTTGATTCCGACGGCGATTGTATAATCCAATGACGCTCATGCCAAATTGTGTTATTTCAAAGATCTCGGTGGGGACCTACATTTCACACGTAGATATGGGATACGACATGCAAGTCTCAGTATTGTCTTGTCCCGCTCGTCTCTCTTTCTGATTGGGGACATCATGTTCGGATCCTTGTTCCGTTCTCACACACAGCTCTGAGTATCGCGACACTAATCCCCGATATAGTGCCCTGGAGAATTAGGATAAGTTGCTTCATACAGTAATATGAAGGTCGCGTATGTGAACTCCTCCCCTTCGTCGGCGTGTTATATCCGGTTCCCAATCCAAATCTCACTGATACCGATTTCCTTTTGTAGCGTCCCCGTTGTGCTAATGACATCTACGTCTCGACCTTGTCCTGGTCCCCTGGTCCTTCCTGATCGAGGGCCTTGTGCCTCGATGGCAAACGCAGGTCGGATTATTGCGACATCCACCCCCTGACATGGTACCCCGGTGGATGGGGATAAGTTACTCCACGGCGTCCATGAACTCGGTACGAAGTTTATGTATGTGAACCCTCCGCATCGTCGACGTGTTACATTGACGTCCCAGTTTAAACCTAATGGATATTGATTTTCTTCCCCACTTACCGACCTTTCCTGCAACATCCCTCCTTTTTTGCACAAGGATAGACCTTGTCGTCAACCACACAAGTGATGAGGTGCATGACGTTTGGTTCCAACCTCCTTTGGGAGCTCTGACGGTGGACAAGATGATCCGAAAACAATTAGTCTGAGTTGTTGGCTCACCGTTGCCCTTCTGTCACCGCTTCTTCCACTCCGCCATCCAGCCCTTTGTATTTCAATTGCCTATTATAAGATCATTCTTGGGATGGTAGATATGTGTCCCTTCCTGCCAGCCCCTAGGTCAGAGTGTTCCCTCACTCTCCCTCGTACCTCTTTGCAACCCTCCTTCGCCACTCACCTACAACCAGAACACGAAGCAAAATCCACGAATGACTTCCCAGACCCACCATCCTCTCGTGTGGTGGAAATCCGCCACCGTTTACGAGATATAACCTCACTCCTTTTTTAATTCCAACGGTGATGGGATAAGCGGTCTCAAAGGCATCCATGCCAAGTTGGATTATCTCAAAGATTTCGGCATGGACATGCATTGGCTCTGTCCCATTTATTGTTCGCTAGGTGCGGATATGGGATACGACGTTTCCGTGCGTCTGTTCGCTTGCCCCTTGTGATGTTAACCACTATGTGCGCTTTGGTTTTGTCTTGTCTCGCTCGTTTTTTCGTGATTGGTTATCCTTATTGCTACGCGCAGCTCTGGCTATTGCCATGTCAATCCGCTATATGGTACAATGAAGGATTGGGATAGGCTAGCCATTGGCCTCCCGGTATACATCCTCCCCCCAACAACTGGGCACCTATGTCCGTGCTCTCTCCGACTCGATCGGATAGATAACGTCGACTCTATCCTCGTCGTGCCCCCGTCCTCTCCGGATCGGATCATCCTGTAGCTTCTAGGGGTTTTTACGCAACATGCAGGTCCGGCATGGGAATTCGACCCAGAGAGAGGGGAATACGTACTATCTCCATCTGTTCACGCGATATCAACCCGATCTAAATTGGGACAATCCCGACGTTCGTAATGCTATGGCCGAGGTGACGCAATTCTAGTTTAAAACGGGATACGGTGGATTCTAGTGCGTATTTCTTCCTCCCTGATGGTGTCACAGATCAGAACTGGACATTAGAAACGATTCCCTGATAGCTACTGTAGATGAACGCGATGAACGTCATTTCCAGGCGAGATGGTTTACCAGACGCTACAGGCCATAGAACACACTGAGTATTATCAGCCTGCGCGGGAGCATTGGGTGAGCAAGTCAGCGGATTCCATGCTGCATCGTCCCGGCGTCAATGGCATTGCGCGATTGTAGCCTCCGGAGTATCAACCTGGTTCACGTGTGCACGCATATATCCATGAGCCAAATAGAGAGTTTTCGGCACGTACGTGTTTTTAATCTGGCCTAATCGCCTGATCACTGATACAATGTGTGTGCTGTGCTTAGTATCATTCACGCCATCACGCCTTACGCTCCACTCTGTGCGGTCCTCGCAGACCACAATGCGACGACAGTAGGCGAAGCGGTCATCATACGCGATCCCGCTGTGATCGCGGCGCACGTCTTTCCACAAAACGAGGCCTTCAACTTTAAACTGCTGAATTTGGGTCCCCCATCAAATTGTCGTGGGAATGCTCGAAAATCAAGGAGACCGTGGAAATATGGCAAACGTACGGGCGAGAAAAGTGGTTTT
>JBBPUO010000348.1:10964-22512 GCA_038094755.1 Caloboletus firmus | reverse complement strand
CTTGGATTCATGAAGGTCCAATCTAGAGGGAAAATTCAGTAAAGACCAGAAAAAATACAATAAAATATGAATTACCTTGGACGGTGAAGTGGTGTAACGTTTCTAGTTTCTGTCGAGAGAGTGTAGGGGTGCGGACAGAACTGAGGTGTGAGAGCACCTTCAAAGAGACGGTCAAATTCTGTGGCAGGGTCGTAGTAGAAGTGGATCAGAGACATTTGTCAAGCGTAAAAAGTTGAAATTATTGAAGCTGAGCGCTGATGTTCGACAAGTGATGAAGATATTGTAGTGAGGGAAATGGCTCTGGATGCTCACCTTTTTATAAGGCTAGACAGTTCATCTATAATGTTCTAGATTGAGGGAGAAGATGGAGTATGCTTGGGTGACGAGGAGGTCCACCATCCTCCAGTATACGCTTGACTGTTCGGTAGCTTTCGAGATTGTTCGAAACGGGCGGTGAGTCCCGTTTTGGAAGGCAAAACATTGTTGATAGATTACCTAATAATAACTGGAATGGCAGTGCCTCCTTTTGAATGACACCGTGCCCGAACATGTCCATTTCGCCAGGTGAGATTTGCACGTAAAAGACGCCTTATTTACCCCGGGGACTACATCGGAGTTTGTCCAATTGGTCGGATCATGCATGGACATCATCCAGGCCCGGGTTCAATTTCCTTGTCTATTTACAGGTTATCTTGCACGCCAACGGGGCAGTGCATCACATGCGAAAAAAAGCACATCCTGTGACGGCTCTCCTAGTACGTGGAATCCAATAAACGTACCCAACCTGGGATATCGCATGAGGTGACATCTACTGTATGTCGATTGTACGGATCCCGTCTATCAGTTCCGTTCGCGAACCTGGACCATGATCAGGCTATCTGTGACCTGTCGCAACGCGTTTGTATTGCACACGCGCCAGCGAGGGAGATCGCGAAAGGATGAGCGCAATGCTACTAGGGACTATGCTATTCATCCCAGCCATCTTAACGAGTGATGAGATGTGGGGCGGCACGATTTGGTTGTAAACGGTGAGATCGGCAGATAGGAGTCGTTGTAACAACCTGAGCTCCCGGTCCAAGCGAGAAGTGTGACATTGTCTGAACGTGTCAGAATATACTCCAGAAGGCGGCCAACTGCCTGATTGCCCTCGCCATATATGACTGGGATTGCAACATTGAAGATGCCGAACAGCGAGTACGCAATATCTTCCTCGCGTGTTGTTTGGTGCTTGTAAGCTAAGTAGAGCTTCTCCGCCAATGAGGGTGACCATGGACATGCACTTACATCCTCATAGTAGGATGAGGGAGGGACGTCGAAGGGACTGCAAAGGATAAATGTCTCGCCTCCGCCTCCGCCTATCGCAAAGTCTTAGTTTGCTGAGGTGGCCATAGACTCGACGTCGACGGCAAGCCTGTGACAGAGATGCTCAAAGGGCGGCCATCGGACGAGTTGTTGCTACCGCTGGTCAGATACGCACACCGGGTGGTGTAGCACGGTGAGTGGAATCTTGCCCTACCGCTTCTTTTCAGCTCAGCCATCATGTGAACCATCTACAACCGACCTCTCGCCACTTGCATATGTCGCTCAGCCGTTAACAGCTCAAGCAGCGTCGAGAGTGGATATTTGGCTCGTCGGAAACCTGTTGACGACTTGAATGCACCCCCGTACTGACGACGACGGGCAATGGGGAATGCTCGAAATGGATTAGATTACAAAAATCTGGAACTGACCCATGCGACAGCGCGTGACCTTGGTCTGTGCACAACCGTCAATTTCCGACCTCATTGGCATTGTGTGACATGGGAAAGGAGTAACTAGATTTAGTGTGGCAGTTAACGCGCACCCTTGAATCCGCATCGTCGTTAATGTCGCGTTCTGTATGACAGGTTCCGGCACCGCATAATCACCTCAGGGCATCGAACGCCGTGGTCTGGTCTGATAGGGTACCTTTATATTAGTGTGCTTGCACCGATGTGGGCAGGAAACATCAGGCTCAGATGACCAAGGATGTTGGCCGTTGAACCGAGGCAACCCCTGGGCAACAAGACTTGGTCTTGATAGGCATAGGCAAACACGAACGAATTATAGCGATGGTCCCCGATTGCTGTGTAGCTCGTTCCGTTGAGCCACCCGTTCCCACCAACGTCAGCACAACACCCCCATCCGCAACTCGGAGCTCACCGCCGCGATGCCACAAAGAGAGATAGGCATGTGTGCCTTGGAGTAAGAGCAAGCGCCGACAGATGATTATGGCTGTGTGAATCGACACATCACGGTCAGGAAGCACATGTATAGCAGATACGGATGGCATGCCGCAGCTGAACAGCCGCCCACCTCTTCTCCATCGCTCTGATACCTGGCCAAGTATGTTTCCGGGAGTCAACAGGAGGTCAAGGAATGGTGAGCGCCTGGACGAGATGTTGATATTAGAAAGTGCAACACTGACGGAAAAGCAAGAACTGGGTACAACTCGACTCGATAGTCCAGAAAGCATATGGTCAGTAGCGTTCCTCGATGGAGGGAAGTACGTCCTGGGCGGCGGCGAGTCCAAGGAGCGGAAGATTCGACGTTGGCGAGTGAAAGATGGCAAGGAGGTGCAACCATCGCTGAGTGCGTGGAGTACCGTTCGCGACGTCGCAGTGTCGGGAGATGGAAAGTGGGTGGTGACAGTGACCGAGAGTGGGCGGGTGACGGTGTGGAATGTGGGGCGCTCGAACTACGAACAAGTGACCGAATTCATAGGACACGACAGATGGATACGTGCGGTGGACATCTCCCCGGATGGGACGAGGATTGCGACGGGTTCGGACGACTCGACTGTTTGTGTCTGGTCGCTCTCGACTGGCGAGCGACTACTCGGCCCCTTGAAACACGACTTGTGGGTCCACGCCGTCAAATTTTCACCCAGCGGTCGCCTCATCGCTACTGCTACCTGGTGCTGGAATTCCGTCCGGATATACGACAGTCAGAACGCCAACCTCCTCATCAACATCCCGATCAGAGTCAGCTGCCCGTACAACTACTCCCTCGCCTGGACGAGCAATAGCAAACAGCTCTTTGCCCTATCTCACAATGGCAACGTCAACTGTCTCGACGTCGCCACTGGAAGGATCCTCTCCCGATGGCGTGTTCACACCGACAACGCTCCTACGTGCATCGCCCTGGCAAGCAACGACAGATTCATCGCAGTTTCTGTACGCTCATCGGTCTCGTTCTGGGACACTGCGACGCACGAACAAATCAAGTCTACCATCGAGCATACAAACGACGTCGTCTCCATGGCCATCTCGGCAAATCACAACCTTGTGATCGGTGGTGGCAAGACACTCACCCTGCAGAATATCTGCGATGTGCTTCCCTCTTCCTACTTTGAAGATGTAAGCGCACTTGCATCAACAGTTCACTGTGCGAGATGCCATCCTGATAACAAGCCGCTTTCTTGATTGCTACAGGTTTTTCCTGGGCAGGCCATGCGGCACACAAGGGTCAAGCAGACCAAGCAGACCCTTCATGTACAGGAGGAGACATCTAGTGCGTTTAATAGCATCCCCACTCGCATATCATTGACATCCGCGTTCATTAGGCAGCAAAATCGCGCGTCTCGAAGAAACCATCTTGCAACTCCGTGATCAGCTCTCCGACGCCCAAGGCGCAGTGAATGAGAAGGAAGATAGCTTCAACGAAATTATCGAGCATCTGCATGCACAGGACAAGAGTTCGAGTTCGTTCACCGTCGCCCTGACTCGCGCGCCATTGACATCCACGTTCACTAGACAGCAAAATCGCAAATCTCGAAAGAACAAACCTGGAGATTCGCAACAAGCTCATCCACTCTCAACGCACGGCAGATCTCGATAAGGGCAGCCTTAACAATATCATCAATGCACTACGTGCCGACCTTCACACACAGGAAATGCGCTCAAGTGAGTTTATATGCACCTTCACTCGTACTTCCCTGACTCAGGCCTTCTGATACCTATCTTCCCCAGACGAGAAAATAGCGAATCTCGAAGAGACCGTCCGAGAACTCCGTACCCGGCTTGCCACGTCTGAGCTCGCAGCCAATCAAGAAAGGGATTGCCTGAACGAAACCACAAAGTCCCTTCGTTCTTCCCAATCCAGGGCCGATAGCCTCATCCAAGTTCTTCATGCGCACGAGCAGAAACATCAATGCGAAGCCTTGTATGCCGAAGGCCGCATAATTGATGCTGCGCTATCTCTTCTTGGGATCGTGAATGCTGCAAGCGAGAACGTGAGAGCCAACGAGTTAATTATGGACTGGCTTACTGGTGAGTGTTGGCGTTACACATTGGGACAGAGTATTCAATTCCTACTATCAGAGTTTACGTACCGATGCGTCACGATGCTGGAAAGAGTTGGAGATGAGGCATCGAATGCCGAGAAACAAGACGAAGCGGTCGCAGCTTACTCTACCGCGTTATTGCTCAGTCCGTTGACCCCAAACACTGTACTCGTCAAGTGGGCGCGCCTGGTATTGATTCGTACCTCAGCGAACGAAGCATTGAGTGCCACTGCTAAGGTATGCTTTGCATGATAGTTTCAATGCGGATACCAACTCTCATTGCGGTTCAGTTCAAGCTGCCGAGGTTTGTCATCTACCGGGAAATTTGCGACGTTCTTGAGGGGGACGGTCGTGTCACGGAGGCAATCGAGTGCTTCCGACGGATGCAAAGCGAGCTTGGCGTGGGCACGGGTATCCACGACGAGCGCGCGCAATGGGAACTCTGTGAGTGGTTGCATGAACAACGCCGTCAGAGCTCATCCGAGTGTCCCGCATAGGCTTTCAGCGGCGATGTATAGAGAGGCTAGTTGAATTCGCCGATGCCGCGATGAATTCTCGGCGCTACAGTGAAGCCATCGAACACTTCTCGACCATACTGTCGTTCAACCCGGTAGACCCGGTGGACACGCTCATCAAGCGGAGTAAAGCACGCGCGTTGTTAAACTTGTGGGGGGACGCATTGAGTGATGCTGATGAGGTATGCTTTTGTATCTTACATAGGATCGGATGGTGTTCAGTAATGGAGCGCGCAGGCTATCAAGCTCGATCCATCCTCTCATCGAGGTTATGAGCGGAGGCATGTGGCATTACACGGGGCGAAACGCCACGCCGAGGCGGTTGAAGCATTCCATACGATGATTTCAAAAACGGATGAGTCTTTTGACGAAGGTGTTCGCGGTGCGTCATTTCAACGGGACCACTTGGATCGCCATAGGTTGATTTGATGTCAATGACAGGACGTCGTCGCTGGCATGTCGACGCCGTGCCTGGGATTCGGCTCATTGCCGATCAAACCCCGGGTACTCATCGATCCCACCACCGGTTGTCTATATGACAGGAAACGACAAACAGAGGTCATTCGAAGCACTCTTCGATTTGCGACGGACCTGTGCTTTTCTATTCTATGATGACCGAACCGGACTATGCGGGAATGGCGGGCGGTTTGGGCGATACGACGCTGACGCTCTGATGGATCAAGTTAGCGGATAAGTTTCTGCTCGCCTATGCTTATACTTTTTCTTTTCTTTTCTTTTCTTCTTCTTTGGCTTTCGTTGGGCTTTAGAGTGACGCGCGTCGTGTGGTCACGTTGAATTATGTGGTATTGCTATCGTGTACTATTTATCGTTTACTGTAATGGGAGCATGGTATTGCGGCTTGTTCATCACGCACACGGTCGTGTACTTTTGCAGTGTCTCAGGCGCTGGGAAGATAGAACTAGGTCCCATAGGAGTTAATTTTAAATTTAAATAAATTCAATGGGGCCGTGAGTCCCGCTCTGTGGTAGTATCGGGCACTCGGTGTGTGCTGCCCAGACAGGTAGAAAGGCATTCGTGGGGAGTCCCAGTGGTCCCCAGCGGAACAGCCTGGACATAGCTCCTACCTATCGAGTTCACTGTCTACGACCAATCCTCATGAAGAAGTCCTAGTATCATGTGATCACCACGATGGCATACTGGAAGAGACTGGGTCCTGAGTGCAGACATACCATACTCGCTAGCGCTAGCGACTAGTGATGTTCAGTATGGATGCGATTGCGATAGCGGTTCAACGTACAGATGTGTGGTAGATACGTTGTGCTCAGACAAAGAGATATCGGACCGCTGGGCTTGAAACGACTTTTGCGAAATGCGTTGAAACAAACGTCAATGCGGGTAGTAATTAGGAACACGATGAAGCTACAGCAACGTTCCCTGTCATCCATCTTCGCGTTCCCCGATTGCTGCGTAGCTCCTTTAGTCGCTGCTGATCGCTCCGAGTAGCTTTGAGAATGATTTTGCCCGTCGGAAGTTCGAAGGTCAGCACCACGACGGCAACAACAAGAATGTCCATTAGGCTGAGAGGAAGCGCCCATACTAGATCATGCTCGGAGTGTGTGAACTAATGCATAATATTGAGGCACGTTTATGTCCGATGGGCGATGGCCTACAGCAAGACCGCGCGTTCCTCTTTCCTTGGATCTGATATCTGGCCGGATATGTTAAAGAGAAGATTCCGACGGTCAACGAATGGTGAGTACTTGGGCGAGACGTTTGAGTACGAAGCTGACGAAGACCCAAGGGTCGACTGACACCACAGGTTCCTCCTCCAACGGCGTTCACCCACCACGGCAACCAAGAACAACCGAAATAGATGCTCGAGATGAAGTATGGTCGGTTGTGTTCCTCGTTGATCATATCGTGAGCGGTGGAAAGGAGGGGAAGATTCGATGTTGGCGAGCGGAAGATGGCAAGGAAGAGGGGACGCAAATGAATGCGGGGAGTGCTGTTAGCAGCATCGCAGTGTCGCGAGATGGGAAGTGGATCGTGAGTGGGACGATTGGTGGCCTGGTAACGGTGTGGAATGCGGAGAGCCACGACAAGCTGACCGAGTTCAGAGAACACAGTGACGCGGTGCGTGCGGTGGACTTCTCTCCGGACGGGACGAGAATTGCGACTGGATCATATGACTCGACTGCTTGCGTCTGGTCACTCTCGACTGGAAAGCGACTGCACCGCTGGACTCACGACGCAGGGGTGGTCGCGGTCAAGTTCTCGGGGTGCAACGGGCTCGTCGCCACTGCTACGTTTGACCACCATTCCGTCCGTATCTACGACATTCTACACGGTCGGCTCCTCGTTGACGTCCCAATCAAAGTCAACTCGTCATTGAACCAATCCCTAGCCTGGGCCAGTGATAGCAGCGAACTCTTTGCATTATCTCATGACGGATATATCAACAGTCTCGACGTGTCTACCAGGACGAAACGCTCTCAATGGCTCATCCATAGCAACAACCATCCTACATGCATCACCCTTGCAAGCGACGGCACGCTCATCGCAGCTTCCGCTGATTCATCAATTTCATTCTGGGACGTTACTACGCACCGGCAGGTTGGGCAAATCATCCACGACAATCGTTTTGTACAGTCTATGACGATTTCACCAAGCCACGGCCTTGCAACTGGAGGAAGAAGGACGATCAGGGTTCACGGTCTCTGTGATATCCCCCTTTCGCCCTCTTGCGACAGTGTAAGTGCGCTGCATCAAAAGCTCGATGCGTGGGATGGTTTTCTAATTACAATCCGCTTTGTTGATTGCTACAGATACTCCGCGGGCACGAAATCGATATCAGGATAAAGAGGGTTGAAACCACTGATCTCGAGGTGGCCCATGAACCACTCCCGGTAGTACCGGATGAGGGTCAAAGTACGTTCATTGGGATCCTGATGGTAGTTTGATAGCATCAATGTCCGTTAGGCGAAAAGATAGAGCAGCTCGAGAAAATGGTCCAAGAACTCAAACTCGAACTTGCCTCATCCCACAGCGCGAAGGATGAGCTCAGCAAAACTCTCGACACACTTCGTTCCGATTATCATGCTCAGGAGAGAGACTTGAGTGTGTCCATCAACACCCTAACTCGCATTTCATAGTACTAACATCCACGTCCATTAGAGAGCGAAATCGCACGTCTCACAAAATCTGTCCGGGAACTCAGCGCGCAGCTTGTCCACACGGAAAACAGAGCCGATGGCCTCGATCAGATCATTTGTGCGCACGAGGAAAGACACCAATGTGAAGCTCTATATGCCGAAGGCCGCATAATCGATGCTGCAACCTCTCTTCTCGGTGTCACGAACACCCTAAGCGAGGATGTCAGGACCAACAAGTCGATAATGGACTGGATTCTTGGTGAGTTTCTGTATCGCACGTTAGAACGGAGTATTTTCATTTTTGTCATTAGAATTCACGCATCGTTGCGTATCAAGGCTGGAAATCATTGGTGATGGGGCTTCGAGCCATGGTGAAGCGATTGCGGCCTACTCTACTGCTTTGTCCCTTAGTCCCTTCACTCCGAACACTTTACTAAACAAGTGGACGAGCACGATGTTGATTCGTGGCTCAGCGAACGAGGCATTAGGTGCTACTGCCGAGGTATGCTTTACATGTCAGTCTGAAGTTGTCTTTAAAGCCTCTTGGTTCAGTTCAAGCTTCCGAAGTTTGTTATCTACAAGGAAATATGCGACGTTCTTGAACGGGACGGTCGTGTCGCGGAGGCAATCCAGTGCTTCAGACGAATGCGGGATGAACTACCAAAGGACACGAACACCCATGATGAGCGAGCGCAATGGGAACTTGGTTGGTGGTTGCGATGGGAATGTAACTGGGGCTGATTCGAACTTTTTTTCCCCTAGGTTTTCGAGGTCGCTGTGTTAAGAGGCTGGAGGAGCTCGGCGACACCGCAATGGACTCTAGGCACTACGACACAGCCACCCAACAGTACTCCGAGGCATTGACGCTTGATCCGTCGAATCAAATCGATATTCTCCTCAAGCGAAGCAAGGCGCAAACACTCATGGATTCGTGGGAGGAGGCATTGATTGATGCTGACAAGGTATGGATTGTGTTTCGTCTCGCTCAAAACAGACCTCGGTGACCCATACTATTTAGGTTATCGAGGTTGATCCATCATCCTATAAGGGGTACGAGAGGAAGCATGCTGCACTGCACGGCATGGGACGTCACAGCGAAGCATTCGCGGCATTTGAGACGATGCTCTCGAAGCTCGAGCAATCGTCAGATCCATACATTCGTGGTGGGCCATTTCGTTCATATCGCGCAGAATACGTGTTGATCCTATCTTGATCATAGAACTTCGCCCTCAGTATGTCGATGCCACACCAGCGATTCGAAGCGCGATCAACCAGACTATTCGCCACATGCCGCGCGTGCTCATCAACATCGATACTGGTCGCCTCAATGACAAAACACAACAAGCAGCAGCCTTCGAAAACCTCCCGATCTATGACGAGATGCGGTCTTCAATGACTACTGGACTCGACTCTGCACGCATTTGGAGAGAGGTGAAACAATACTACCGATACGTGATGTTCTCGCACAGGTGGGAGCACGGTGAACCTCTGTTTCGGAAGGTTGAGAACATCTCGATCTACGAGCTAGAGTTATCCTCCGCAAACGTCAAGCTCCAGACGTTTTGCACTCTCGTCGATTCACTTGGATTCCAGTGGGTGTGGTCTGACACTTGCTGCATCGATAAAAGAGATGGTGTGGTGTTACAGGAGTCATTGGTTGCCATGTTTACGTGGTATCGTGGTTCGTCCCTGACGATTGTCTACCTTCGTGGTATCTGGTCGGAGTCCCAGCAGCCTGGTGACCTCCAGACAAGTGACTGGAACACTCGTGCATGGACGTACCAAGAATATGTTGCTGCCGAGTGCGTCCAGTTCTACACAGAAGACTGGAAGCCGTACCTTGGCTTGGATATGTTCAACCACAAAGAGTCGCCCGCTATAGTTTTCGAGATGCAACAGGCCGCGGGCGATTTTGCACAAGAGCTGGCAGTCCTTCGACCAGGGTTGGAGAGGGTGCGCGAGAAGCTCTATTTGGCTTCCATGCGTCAGACGACACTCGTGGAAGACATTGCATATTCGCTGTTTGGTATCTTCAATGCTGCCATTCCAGTCATATATGGGGAGGGTGATCGCGCAGTCGGTCGTCTCCTGGAACACATTCTGACGGGTGCGGGAGATGTCACGGTTCTCGCTTGGACCGGTCGCTCGGGAAGTTACAATAGCTGCCTACCAGTCGACCTCACGGTTTACAACCAACTCGTTCCGCCACACATCCCACAACCCATCGAGGTGGTTGAGATGGACAACATGGTTATGGCACTACGTTCATCCTTGCTCGACCTCGCTCCAGCCGTGGCGTTGTACGGCCGCCTCCACGAACTTCCACCGCCGTCGCTCGCATCCAGTCGACTGCGGCTTCCTGCTATTGTTTTTCGGCTCACCGAACTCGTTCACACCGCAGGCCCAGATCCCGTGACGAACCTCTATGTATATCATGCGACGACGTCCACATTTGGGTACATAGAGATCAAGACAGCAGACAACTTGACTGGGAAAAAGGATCTTTGTCTCGTCCATCCATGGATCCGGCCATTACTCGACCAAGAGTTCTTCCATGGTGCAGCTGCACTCGACAGAACCACACAAGCACTCCGGTTCGTAGCCTGTCTGAGACAATCATTCGGGGCGCTCTTGTTCGAGCCGCTGTCACGTATAGAGTATAGGCGAGTTGCACCAGACAGTTTCATTACCGCTCAAGTTCGCGAGGACGTACCGTTGACAGACCTCATAGAAAATATTCGTTTAATTGAAGTACAATAACCGTTAACTTAACTTTGGTGCCATGGAGCCTTGGTATGATACATTCCGACTATAATTTATCAACAGCTACATTTGTTTTTGTAATCCAATTTTGGCACTGCGTACGCTCTTTGGTCCACATATTGCAACCTATATTCTACTCTTTCTTTCTAATCTGAGTTCGTATTATTACTTTGCTATACGGTGACTTGGGCGGTCGTCGGCAGTATATACCTGCGTGGTCGTAAATCCGGGCTGCCTCCCATGAGGTTCCAAGTGCAAAAGGCAGACTAGGCCCGGCATGACCCTGCAGTCGTGTGGCGACTGGCCCAACCAACCAAACCACTGGAGAAATCAGACACTGAAAACTTGAGACTCGCGCGACAAAGGAACTTCTTGACGATCTTGGTCAATTCAGCTCGGACTAAGCGGGGGGACTAAGTCCGTTGAACCTCACAAGAGGACCTCGAAATAATGTACAGAATAGCCTACGTTGTGGGGACAAACAAGAACGAGTGAGGAAAGCGACTGAATAAATTGCATGTGCTGACCTTGCACATGACTGTGCAAAGTCACCATATTTTGTACAATTATTTTTGATGTTCTCACGAATTGTCACGGATCACCGCCACTGGATTCAGACTCCGACTCCGCCCAGGGTGATTGATCTACGAAAGTTGTAAGTCATTAGTGATTAGCATGTATTGTGTCTAATCTGCCCTGGATTCTAAGGGTCAATGAGGTCCCACCTAGGCCTCATATTCCGAGTCCAGGTTAGTGGAAGCTCGCTGTCCTCGATGGCGATCACGTCCCACGACAGAGGGGCAAAAGTGTAAGCTGTATTCGTCCAACTCAGCAAACGTCGTAGGTGCAATACT
>JBBPUO010000348.1:0-10866 GCA_038094755.1 Caloboletus firmus | reverse complement strand
AGGGAGAGAGTCGCACCCTTCTTAGAAGCAGAGCCGACAAAGGAGACAGGATTGCCCATTTTCCCTCAAGACGGCTTTTTCACTGATGCGATGCGGCGAGCAGACGCTTTTGTTTGGATATCGCAGAACGGCGTCTTTCTTGACTATGTAACGGGTATTCACGGGTTATCGGGGCGAGTCGGGACTCTTCCGAACGCTCAACGGGCGAGCATGGTTCCCGAGAGTGTTCAGAAAGCGTTCCCGGAATTATCCATAGATGCGTTACTTCCGCATCCTCCCGTTCTCTTCGTGCACAGCAAGGACGACACGATCGTTCCGATATCCGAAAGTCTCAAGACGGAGCAACAGCTGAAAGAAGCGGGCGTCAGAACGGAGCTTTTGTTACTAGACGGGGCAAAGCATGGCCAGGTGAACTCGGATGGGTCAGCGGTGGCCGGATGGGAATCAGCGGAGGAGACGATGTTCCAGTTTATAGACAGTGTGTTAAAACCGAACAACGGGTAAGAATACGTGCTAAACATGCGCGTCGGCGTAGATATGTATTATTAATTAAGTTGGTGGGATAACTAAGCTAGGGACACGACAGGATCAAGTGCCAGTTTGTAACTTAATCGCTAGAGACTTCTTGACGAGCCGAGTGGAGGGCTGTGACCGGAGGACGAGCGGTAACAATGGAAATGTAGATCAGCGCGATCACTGCCCATGCCGCATGCATACGGACGACTTTCAAGGTTAGAGCGATTTGCTATACGGACATTCTTGCTGTCACAACAAAAGTGGAGCGACTGCTCGGCTAAGATGGAGCCCCCATCAATCAATACAAGTGGCATATGCCCAGGCGACCCCCCAAAAAATGTGGCGCCATGCCATCGCACACAACCTGAATCACCTATTCACGAAAGCATGGTCAGTCAAGGGTGCATTTACTGTTTGCCCTGTGGTGTTGATTAATCAGCCATCGATCGCAGAGATGCCTACCCACCCTTTTCGGAGAGACTTAGAGATGGGACTAATGTGGCGACGTCCTTTAAATTGCTTTCCCTGTGCTTATGGTAACAAATATGCAAGTTAGAAAACCAGCTATCTAATTATCAAGTACAGATGCACCTTTGATCACCTACGAGGGACGTGAATATATGCGTGCAAAAAGACAGACGGACACGCACGGGTTCTGTGACCCTTTTTGATGAACAGGATTTGGTTGATGGTGATGTCGGCATAAGTATACGCGGCGTGATTGTCCGACGTAGTGTTTGATGAGGAGTTGGTAACACAGCGAGCAACTTCAGCCGTGCACATCGTCGGCAACCCTCAGACATGGCTAGCTTCCTGTGTGATAGGCCCAAGTTAAGAATACCCTACAACCAAATCGAACCTGACGTTGGGCCAGAAATAAATCATAGTACAGTAATGACAGTGCATTTGAACAATATGGCACTGTTTCCGGACTTCTCCGAGTCCGGTGTCGATTAAAGCATCAACGTGCGGCATCTTGCCCTCATAATCGCCGGTAAATCTATCAAGATGCTCCTTACCCCAAATCTTATGTCTCGTGCCCACTACCTATTCAGCACTCGCCGTCAATAATATTCCTTATCTAGCGTAAAAGGTGCGGTACAAGCGCACAAAAAGCGTACCGGTGCGCCACCCATGCCACTAATTGAGAACTAGCTTGAGGTGAGTTGCCAGCAATGTGCTCGGTACTGGTAGAACATCACGCTTCTGGACACTTCTCGAATATCCGGTATTGAACGTTGAATAGGGTTGGAGCGTTAATCGGCCGCAGTTCTGCCACCAAGCACTCATAATGGATACATGCCAGTCAGCTTCTTGATTGGCGTGTATGCTTCTGAGCGCAAGAAGACGGCTTATATGGGACATCCCCACTGCCGAAAAAAATTGCAGACAGTCCTGCATCTTCCACCCTTCCTTACAAACTTGATCTCAACGCTGGCCCCAAACCCAACGACATGCGTGATACTGATGGCTCCATAGCCCCTCTTGAGCCTCCCGATGAGCAATCGCCTGATTATGAAATCTACCTTGCCCTTTCCAAGTCGCCGCGAATATGGGTACGAATCAACAAACCCTTGGGTAATTCGAAGGTCAGTTTAGGCGCACTGAGGCACGACGCCGTTCTGGTGAGTCTTATGATATTGCACTGTTATTTTAGCTTGATTATAGTGTTAAAACAAGCCTACAGATTGGACCCGAAAAGGCTGCGGATCATAATAATCTTCTTGCTTTTGATATACTCGTCGAGGGATTGGCTGGCGAGGGAGAGAGCGCCTTGAAGCCAAAAATGCTTCAAAGGGTTCGCACTGGCGAAGATCTGTCGAACTACCTCAAGCCTCAGTCCAAGTGGAAATATATGGAATGGGGGTTCACTAGCAGGCCTGACGATGTAATTAAAGCAGTGGGTACGCGTCCAACATTACATTTAATATTCTAATTCGAGACACTAACCGCCATAACCAGCTGTTGCGGTTCAGAAAGCGAAGCCCATCTATAACATCACGGGAAATAACTGTCAACACTTTGCAGGAGCAGTCATTCACCATATTAACAATACTAAGCTCGACGACAAAGCAGCCAAGGATGCTCTAGAAGAGAAAATGGCGGCCTATTGGTTGGAACGCGGCAATGCAGCAGACTACCGCGGATTCAAACCAGATGATTTCCAAAAGCTGTTCCTGGCCAATGCACCCACAGGAAACGAACATTTGAAATCGCCTGAAGCACCAGATTACGACTCGTTGAATGAATGGGTAGTACGTCAATATGCGGAGGACTCTGCGCAGGATGTACCGAAGGAGGGCTGAAAGTTTGGGAGAAGTGGTCTTTGTTATGGAGCTCACGTCGAAGATTCCTAGTTCAATCTCTGTCACTCACGACCCAGTGTAACCCTTAAAAACGTATATCGATGTCTATGCCTGGAGAGACCATGGCGTGCTCGACTTGAAGGACACTCACATGCATACGTGAATCAAGTGGTAATCACCATGACCTACTTAAACATAACTTGATAAATGCCGCCCCTAGAGAACATCCGATCAAGTAACTGGTCGCCTGGTACAAACCATCCGATCCTGCCGGTCTGCCAGTCCTCTTCACTGATTGTGACAATCTGGTGACGTTCTTATCCTGGCCTGGAGGCATAAATCGATCAAATGTTTCAGTAGTATGCTAATATTACAAGTACTATCGCGACATGAAGACGACATTGTCCGCCAGCGGGTTTGCGTGTGATGTGGCAGTGGTATGTATCACGAACTGACGTGTCGTATAGGAGCGGTAGCCACGATAGCGTGTTCGTTGGGGGCGCGTATGTGGTTCGCGGCGGTGGCACGTCTGTCTGGCAGGCCGGGCTGACGAAAGTGCGTGGGGCGGGTACGTCGGTGCCAGTCTCGACCACATCAGCCTAGCATGCCGGGTGAGCGTAGACGCGCACTGGCGGTACATCCGTTTGGCACGCGGTGAACGCGTAAGTGGGAGGAAGTGGCACGTCCGTCTGGCACACGACGGCGGCGTATGTGTGTGGGAGTGGCGTGTCGATCTGGCACGCGATGGACGTGCCTGTGCATGGAGGTGTGCTGATGCTGGCGTGCGTGTAACGTGGGGGTGGGGACGTTTGGGACACGTAAGTCGCGAATGTGTGAAGCTACCGGTGTGCATCACTGTCACTGTCTCTTCGCCTCGTCTCTGCCTCTCTGATTTCCTTGTCTACTCCTCCCCCCTTCTCCTTATTCCCTCCGAATCTTCTTCCCTCGCCGCGTCCTTTCGTCTCTCTCACTCAACTCCTCGCTGCTCGATTGACGCATGTTGGGCATTGGTAGGTCTGGTGCGGTCGCATTCGCGACATAGCACCGGTCATCGACGCCTAACAGTGTGTCGTAGATGAGCGGGGTGGGATAGGGCGATGGCGCGGCAGAATTCGAGTGGAATGGCCGCACGGCAACTGGTGGAGGTGCTAATGAACTCGAAGTGACATCGGGGGCGAGCCATTCGAGGTACAGAGAGGGCACCAAGGTGCGAGCGAACTGTAACTGTGTGAGATGTGGGTTTGAAGAAAGTGGGCTTACTTTTGGACGTTAGGCATCGAACGAAGAGTGGTGCACAAATGAAGCAGTGTCTTCATCATCATCGCCCTTCCTCGCCCTCTGGGACTCGAGCGAGGGTGGAGTCTGTATAGATCATAGTCGTGAAAGTCGCGAGCACCATGTGTCGAGGTGGATGCATGTGCATGTGCTGTTGTTCGTTCACGTTCTGGAGTGTGAGCGTGAGCGAAAACGTACTCTTGTCGACGAACGCACCTGAAACAAGATGATCGCATGGGGCTGGTGCGTACCGGAAAAAAAAAGTATCGTAATATGTCGCGTGGCACGTTTACAGCAACGCGATGAATATGCATGGAGGGAGACCATCGTATGAGAGGACGAGCACCAAGGACGCAACAAACGCACGCTATTTCTGGCACTTCTAGAAGCGTGCGCGTTGGGAACAGAACACATCGAGTGCATGAGAAATGCAAGAACTCACCGTCATGTAGGGCTAAGAACTCAGGTTTGTCAGTGCCAGAGAGGAAAGTGCCGTCCACGGTTGTGGCAAGGTTGTCGCACAGTTCTGGATGATGGAGCATGGAATCGACCGCTTGCGTGTCGCAGCTCGGGTGGGGCATTGACGGAGCCGTCGTCTTCTGAGATTCCGTCGTTCCGCCCTACAAGTTCTTTGTCATCTTGTTCGCTGTCTGGCGGTTCGTAGTTGCTCTTGTCGTTGCATCCATTGGCTGGCATCGACGACAGTACACTGCAAAGGCGTACGCTATTCACGTGACCAAGAAATCCTGGTCGGTCTAAAATGGGGGAATGCTCCTTTACTAGTCACCTTGATACTACTCTAGCGACCATGTCCTCGTTGTATCGCTCGGCCATCAGCGCACGGATAGCCAAGTTACCAGAACAACTACCATCAGACGGAGGTGAAGAGTACGACGAGATAGATGAAGTCGCAGATATGCTTGGGTCGTTGCCGTCTCCTGGCAAGATGGGGCCACCACCCTCGTAAGCTCCACGCGTGACTATCTGACCCTGTTTTGATGGTTAACTTGCCCTGCGTAAGTGTATCTGCAAGTCGTGCGACGAGAATCCCCAATCCGGAGCACGTACCAATCCGCCCGGACGCGTACGGGCAGTACTTTGCCCAGGCTCTTCAAGTCAATCTCCCGACGCGCGGGCTCGTCGCTCGTGTGTATCATACCCCTTTGCGGGGGAGTGGTGTTATGATCATGCATCATGGGGCTGGATACTCGGCCTTGAGCTTTGCGTGCCTTGCAAAGGAACTAGATGAGTTGATTGGCAAGGATGTCGGAGTGTTGGCATTTGATGCGCGGAGGCACGGTAAGCATTTCGTTCCACCTTGCTTATATGAACTTAGTTTGTATGCACTACAGGAAAGACTGTCCAAATGGATGGTCATGTAGACGAAAATCTATCGATGGATGTTCTGGTGGATGATCTGGTTGCAATCGTACAGACAATTTTCAAGGACGTGGATACTGCCCCTGCGCTTATGGTGAACCTTTTTAATCCTATATCACTCCTTTACAGACACATTAATATGTTCTTGTTCCCAATAGCTCGTGGGACATAGTATGGGCGGTTCGGTTGTCGTTCGTGCCTGTCCAAAGCTACAAGATATCGGATACGTCGTGTCTGGCGTTTCAGTCCTCGATGTGGTTGAAGGTGAGTAGATTATTCATGTTGTCTTTCATCTGTCTTGTTCATTAACACCACCGCAAGGCACCGCAATCGATGCGCTACCACACATGCACGCACTTTTGGATACCCGTCCAGAGGGGTTTCATAGCGAAGAAGAGGCTATCGAATGGCAGTGAGTGTCTTGAAGATTGACCCTCCCATTCTTCCCTAGATGTTAATGATCGCGTTAAACGTATCCCCGGGTTAGCCTGACCACCCATGCCATCAACAACCCTGCCTCGGCGCGGATATCCGTCCCCTCGATCCTCATCCCACAAGAGTCCACCCTTACACCTCTCACGCGGGCGAATAAAGGCTACGCCTTCCGATGGCGCACTCCCCTCAAATCGACGGCACCATATTGGCACTGTACGTTACGCCTGCCTGTTGTTCTCTGACTGTTTTCCATGCCCGACTGATGCACACACGCGACGTATGCAGCATGGTTCGAATCCTTGTCGACGCTCTTTTTGTCTGTCCGCACGGGGAGGCTTTTGATCCTGGCCGGCCGCGAACGCCTCGACACGACCCTCGAGATTGGGCATATGCAAGGCAAGTTTCAGCTCAAGGTAATGACCGGCAGGGGTGGGACATATGTAGGGCATCTCGTGCATGAGGTGAGTGGTGGCCCTTCTGGGCGTGACGTCGGTGACACTGGTACGGACGAACGCGGTGACGCTGACTGTGAGATGTGTACAGGATGACCCTACGGAGTTGGCGGAGCATCTGCGGGAATTTTGGGAGAGGAACCAAAGGATCGTTGTAAGGGGGAAAGTGATCAAGCGGATTGGAGAGGTGTGAAGTTCGTTTCTACTGTAATGTACGTACGGGAAGTTTTCGCTTTTCATTACCTTTGGAATGAACTCGTATACTTGTAATTTTACTTACTGTTTCGAGGCCTGATGGCGTAGTTGGTTATCGCATCTGTCTAACACACAGAAGGTCTCCTGTTCGAGCCAGGATCAGGTCATTACTTTTTGTACCTTCCATTTAACATGGTCTCCAACGAAAATGTTCCTGCTAACAAACCTACGTTGTACTCTACAACAATGCTCGAGATTGCAGACAACAACACTGGTCGTAAATTTAAGCAGGAAGATAAGGGTACATGCGACTCTACAACTCTATGGTACACACAACACAGAATCGAATGACGTATGCACCAGACCTCGTTCGATTCCACACGGAGCAGCAGAAACGCTGAGTTGAAAGGGGAGAGAGAGAAAAAAAAAGTTAAAGGTAAGGGTATGCAAACAATGGAAAAACCGTTCATAGTCCCAATTCAAAACGCTGTCGTCGAATCAACCTCGATGGTCGGCACGATCGACGCGATGAACTTGAGGAAGACAACGAGATAAAAGTCCACACGCATTCCTTCGATGTCGTCGTCCTCGCCTCCCGCACCGGCGCTCTTGTCGTCCTTGTTCGACTTGCGTCCAAATCCCCACTTCTTCTTGCCTTCCTTGTTCTCCTTTCCGTCCTTCTTGCGTGCCGCGAGTTGTTCTTCGACGACGCCTGCGTTCATTCGCTCGATGACTTTCTTCATCACGCTTGCGTGTTTGCATGGGTGGACTGAGGCTGCCTGGAGGGTAGCGGAGTGCGGGAATGCCTCGATGGTTACTGTCTTGAGTGCGTGATCGGCTGATACATCCTGGAAGATCTGAGAAGGCGTGAGAGGGGTGCGATTCTATAATGTCACAAAACGTCAGCCAGCGGGCTTCTTCCGAGACGGCGGGGGATGGTATAATGTACCTCATCGTAGCCGATCAACCAGATCCGTGGGGTCTGATAGTACTTGTCGTACGTGATCATCACATCGTATGTTCGCACTTGCAGTAGATTGCCTTTTGCAACCTCGATCTGGCTGAGGGGGAGGTCAGGACAGGGATGGGGTGGAGAAGAGGTTACGCGATGATGAACAGTAAGAGCGACACTTGCCTCGCGTCGATGACACCTCCCGACGCAACCATCTTGGGCGCGGCCGCCGCAGTAGCCTCATCCTCGCCCTCTTCCAAACCCTCCTCTTCCATATCTGGAATGTCATCCAGATCAGGGGTTTCACTGACCGTCGCACCCGTCGTTGAACCGATCGACACATTCCCTATCGCACTCGCAAGGTCCTGTTCCCCATCCGCATCTAAATCAGGGATATCATCGATCTCGCCCGGATTCGCCGCGGAATCGACGGTTGTTTTCCGGCCGGCGTGTGTCTCGACCCACTCGTCTGCAGCACCACCGGACGCGTCCCCGAAATTGAGTAGACGTTCGGCGTCCTCGTCAGCGTCGGTGTAGGCGAGCGAGGTGGCTCGTCGGAGGCAAGGTACACCGCGGGTGACGAGGTATTGCTTGTCGGAGGGGAGGTAATCACGGGCTTTGGACGCGTCGCCGTGTTCCCTGATCGCGCGTTCAGTTCATCGAGAAATTCTGCCAGTGGACCGGGGGAGAGTGAGAGCGAAGGAAGGGACTTACCATGTCCAGACAGGGAACTTGTAAGAGAGGAAATCACCTGCAGCGACGAACTCCTCTGGGTTGCGATGAGCAATGGCGTACGAATGAGAGAAAGAGTCGCACCTGGTGTTATCCTACCGTGTTCCTTGAACTTGCTTTCCTTGAGTACCTGTGAGATATGGTCAGCTGTGAGTATAGATGCAGAGATATGGGACGACGAACGGGGCTGAGGTAGTCGCGCACGGCCCAATATTGTTGCTGGAGAGGTGGTGAGCAGAATTCAGCAGATATGGAGGAAAGAACTTGCCTGGATTGCATGCATGTCGCGTGTGGAGAGAGTTGGTAGAAAATGGGATGAGTTCAAGGATGGCCTCTTGAAACATCGCCACAATCAGACCCTACAACCAATCGATCTCTCCTAATCAGTAAACCACGTGGCAACCTCCCGTAAGGCCTTTGCCCGACGCAGTCTGTTATAATAACAGATACTAAGCTGCGACTTTTACACCGTATTCTAAGTCGTACACACAAGAAATAGATGGGGACAATATCGACTCCCATGCTCCTCACCTCTCGAATAGTCCCTGTATTCGTTCCTACGGCCGTCGCGATAGAGCGAGCATAGGGACTGGGTGAGAGCCTCACGTAATCACGGTCGTAGTGGTCGTATGAACGTGTGCGACGCCTGCAATGATCGTCCATTGGACTGGGACTCCGTGAAAGTGTCCATTCCCTTGTACAATGTTCGACGTCCTTTGTTTTTTCTTTACCTTTCTTTACCTTCTTATCTCGCTCCTCCTCCTTCGCTTTACTCTTCCTCGGCTTGATATCATTTCGTTCTTGCCATTCACGAAGACAGAGGGGATTGGACATCAATGCCTGGTAGACAGCTTGTTCCTGCTGCTTCATCACGAGTAACGGATCCTCGCGGACTTTCGAGGCAATATCTCGCGAAGTGTTGGCGTTCTGGACGGCGATGAAAATCTTGTGGGAAGCTCCCAACTGGACAACACGTCATGATTTTGAAAGAAAGGACCCAAGACGGGACGTACCTTTGTGTTGTCATCCGCAGTCAGGATTTTGTCCACTCGCTTCTTTCCAAGGAGGTAGTCCTCCAAGTCATTAGGGTTCTGGCTGCTGCCTGTGGCCGGAGTAGTATACATCCATTCTAGCTTCTCTGCTCTTTTCTTTCCTGTCTGCTCTTCTTGGAGGCGTTAGAGTTCCTGCAGCTGGCGTTCCCCCTCCTTCTCCTTGCGCAGCTGGTCAAGCTTCTTCTTCTTCCTTGAGCTAGGGGGGACGAGTGTTGGTTGGATGACGAGCAATAGCGGGAAGGAAATACTTACAGCCTTCTTTTCTTCCAGCCAGACCCGCTCCTGGTTCTTCAGGAGGAGCGGGTGCTAATATTTCTTCATGTTCAAGTCTCCGCCACCCATCTTGGCTAGATTCTACGCAGTGGATGGTAAGGTGTTGTAGTGATGGTCAAGGATCGATACACGGTTTTACGTGATGAGTGATCCGTCGTCGTCCCAACTGTGGTCATTCAACGGGGTTACACTACTATATCATACTCAGGCTGTACTAATAATTGGTGTACTCAACATCGATATCGCTGAGAGCCTAAGCGATCCCAATTCAAGATCCCACCAATGACAAGGCTAGATAGCGTAGGGTATTTCTACTCCTTAGCATTCTCCGATGCCTCCTTCTTGTGTTTCCGCTTCTTTTCCTTTCCATCCTTTTCTTCCCTCTTGCGCTTCTTTCCACTCGACGGCGTTGTCGAAGTGGAGTCCTTTATCTCAACGGCTGCGGGAATAGTGTCTGCGTCGCGCGAGTCTATCTTGGAGCTCTTTTGCGTTTTTTTGCGGTCGCCGTTTGCGACCACGATATCTGCATCCTCCGTACCTCCGTCCTCCCTCTTCCGTTTCTTCGATTTTTTCTCCGACTCCTCGTCTTGTAATGGTACACTTGCCGATGTTGCTGGCGGTGCGACGGGCTCGTCCGATTCCTTCTCGGATTTACGCCTCTTCTCCTTTTTCCTCCCGTCCTTCAGCTCCTTGCCCCCGCCCTGCGTCTCCGAATCTACCTTTGGAGCATCTGCATCTGCATTGGGAACTTTGTCCCTCGACTTTTTCTTTTTCCTTTCCTTCGAGTTGACAGCCTTCTCCTGCTCATCAGCCTCCATCCTCGAATCGTCCCCAATAGGTACCTCGTCCTCGCACTTTTTCTTCCTCTCCTTCTTCGAACCCTTGTCCCCAGCTTGCACGCTCACGTCCGTCTTCGGATCACCAGCAGATTGGTCGCCCTTGGACTTTTTCTTTTTCTTCTTGTCCTTCGAGTCATCGCTCTTCCCCTGTTCGTCGATATCCACTTTCGACTGTTTTGTCGCAGGAGTTTGTTCACCCTCTCCCTCCTTTCTTTTCTTCTTCTCGATGGTGCCTATGGCCTTGTCGGGGGTTGGTGGAAGTGGAGCAGACGCGTGCTCCACCACACTGGATTCGTTCATCTGTCGATGATCGCACACACTCAGTAAAACCACGACTTCACATATATATACGCGATTTACCTTGACCTCTCCGCCCGACTCTTTCGATTTCGATTTCGACTTTGATTTTTTATCCTTGTGCTTGCTCTCCTTTTTGGTTTGTTCAGAGGACGGACCAGG
>JBBPUO010000347.1:6412-20458 GCA_038094755.1 Caloboletus firmus | reverse complement strand
CTACTTGCACTCTTAGTGAGTGCTGGTCATTTCAATTGGTAGTTCCATTGAAGAGGTGAAGTTGTAGCAGAGATATGGAATAGGTTAAAAGCTTATATTTATTAATGAAGGCTTTATTGATAAAACAGTTGGAGAAACTAGAGTCTACTAATGTAGGAAAAGAAAAAATGGGCCTATGTAATATAAGAGAAATGAATGGTATTAATAATTCAGGATCAGAAAGAGTGGACATGTTGAGATGAATCTCCCTTGGTACATAGTTAAGCTCAATGCAACCTCCAATCTGTGTAAAGTCATAGAGATTGCAGACTATTTTTTTTCCTTCAAGGTGAAAACCTCCAGTTTAGTTTCTGGAGTGATTGTTATTGCTGCATACCCTTTGGCCACCTTGGATATGGACTTAGTCCTTGGCCATGTGTCTGGTAGAGCTATAGAATGTGCACAGCTTGTTGTCAAAGCACTGCTTGCACTCCTTGGAGGTAAGCTTCCTGTCCTTTCCTAATGAAGAGGAAATGTTAGATTTCAGAGGAATGGTGATGGTAACACCTTTACCCTTGGAGTCCTTAGACTCCTTGGAATCACTGTAGAAATAAGTGGAGAGAGTGGATGCAGAGGTAACTGGTTTGTTGGAGGATACCTTAGTCATGGAGAGTGGATTAGAGAACTTTAATTGTTGGCTGATTTCAAACTTGTGCTCCCAATAGCATGTGTTGATAGTCTACAGTAAGTAGAAGAAAAGAGTAGTTGTCATAGTAGAAGAAAGAAGTCATAACATGAAAGAGAAACTTATCATCACAAATCCAATTCTAAATAAGATATACCATGAAATTGTTTCATTCAAATATTGAAATCTTTCACCAATGTGCCTCATGGGCAGTCCAGTGACACATGTGTATAGAAAAATTGCAAGTTGCTCTTCCAAGGAAATCAATCAGGTGTTGTGATGCCCATGGCTTCTGAGTACTAATATAAGATCTTTGAAGACCTCTGCATACATTCCAAGTTGAGTGCAGATACACTCTGGATAACCTGTCAAAAGCTTGAGAATCCAACTTTCCCCAGAGAGAATCAATGTATGATATGGTTCCAGAGATTCACAGGGCTCTGGGATTTGAGAGACAAAGCCAGCTACAGTGCAGATAATGATGCTGAGCACCATCATCAGATATTGAATGAAGTGGCATTGTTGTTCTGGCCAAAGATTAAGCATGCATATATGAGGGCTGTTGGGATGACTTCCAAATCAGGTTTACAGCTATGCCTAGCAGTGTTACAGTCTGAGTTTGGCAGAGTCTCAGCCAGCATGCACTCATAGCTAACATAGTACCTTCTAGCTGATGTAGTACAGCCTTCCAGCTGATATAGTAGCCCTTCCTGGACTATTGAACTGGCTCTCAGGGACTACCATGCATGTTAATGGCATGTGATTTCTGTGATAAGTCTCTCACAACAACAACTATAATTCAATTATAATGGGATTTATGTACAATATTTTTTGCCACTTTGGTTACCATTCAACTATTTTAAGAGCCTTACAATGGTCATAACAAGGCACAGGTTATCTCATAATGGCAACTTATAATAATAGCACAAAATGTTTTCCAACAATATGTACATTTTCTCAATACATTGGAGAATATCTATTGCCAACTTTTTCTTCCCATGTTCAATTTGTTTAAAACTACATATCAGCTAAACTGTTGGGATATATCCAATCATGTCCCAGGTATCCACATATGTTATGTTAACAAGGCACATCAACATCCTCTTATTAAACAAAGATTAAGATTGCAAGTTCTATGTTTCCTCGGTATATAGTCCGACCCACTCATATGTAGCAAGCGAGACAAAGGAACAAACAACTCAGATTATATTTCGTCAACTGTCCAGTGAAATGTCCTAGATCTCTAAACGAACCTTCTGCTTTACACTAGTACACAACATATCAAATCGGAAGTAGCAACGAAGTGATGTTAGCGGCCTGTTGCTCCGCATTCACACCTCCTATCTGTGATGAAGACAACGAATCGTATATAGGGCACAGGTTGTTCCATTGCGCTGGTCGGATATGTATAAGATGAATTCAAGGAGTTGACGTCAATGCTTACTAGGAATGGTGCCAATATGACTCTGCGTTCCCGCAGGATCCTCGGCCATAACAACAGCAAAGCCACTGAGAACTCATGAGCAAGCTTTCGCAACGTAATAATCAAAGGACACTAACGCTTCTAGATGCCAGTCAATATGACTATGTAAACGGGAGGTTATCAAGATGGGTTAAACATCATAAATGATAAACGACTATACCAGTGGAGGAACCATGGACCAGAATTGTCTGTCACGAATCGAAAAACAACTTGCTGCCCTTGTATGCCAGCAGAAGTCACGTCCCGACGGACGGGGTTTTGGTAGTTGAAGGTCGTAGAACCTGCGCTTTGAACAACGTCGAAAGCGTGCTGTAAATTAAATCAGACATGCGAATAGCTTCTTGGCGATGTACGAACCCCATGAAGGTGGATGGGATGCTGAGCCTTTGTAAGTAACTACACGGAAACAATGCAGAACGAGAGCTCACAGGGCCGCCAATGCCAACCATCTTCATCGTCACCTCAATAACCTTGTTTGGCTCCAATACATACACGCTCCCGTTTGGCAGGAGGCTAGTTGCTTGTTGAGCACCGCTCAGAATCTGTAACAGTACAGGTACAGGTGGAGGCAGGTACTGAGCGCCATTCATATAATACAAACCGCCAACATTGGCGGCGGTGATCACAATGTTGGTGTCCGCTAGTCCATATCCGGGGGTGCCAGGTGCTCCTGGATTAACGAGAGCGTGCAAATTCTCTTCCGATAGAGGCAACACAGTCGCTGTGCCGACAGTCGTTGGGTCTTGGGTTGGCGCCCCACTATATCGCAGGATAGCAGAACTGAGTCCACCGACGAAGGTTGAGCCAGGGGTACTTGGCAGGGCCCGTATCCAGTAATTACTGACTGGCTGAGTGGCATTCATAATAACAGAGTAGCGCTGCCCAGCATATATCTGGAGCGAATCTACAAGGAGCGGCTCCGTCGAAATGCCATCAGTTTCGATGACGGTCAAGTTGTGCCCATCGATGGAGAACACGAAATTTGGGTCGCAGGACATCGCGACCAAACGGAAGCGGTAACGTTTGCCGTATTCGACATTAATAACAGCGAGCTCTGAGGCGGGCCCACCCGCGTAACGCCCGAGTCCGTTGATAAGCGAGGAGTTAGCATTGACACCAATGAAGTAGTTCAGCACTGGAGCAGCGATATGATACCTTGACACGTGAAGGGATCAGAACCACCTCGAAAACGCAACGAGAAACGTACCAATCTGCAAGTGTAATCACAGTCGTCTCTGGAAAACGATCTCACTACAAAGTTGACAGCTTCGGGGGATCCACTTACCATCATCCACATCATACAAGGAGAGATAAGGATCCTCAGGATCATATATGACGATAGCTCCTCTCAATCCGTCACAAGTTTGAGTCGAATAATGGGAGTGATACCAATATGTCCCCGTTTGGTTTATCGCACTAAACTGGTTGAGGAAGGACTGGTTCTGGCTGACCGGACATTGCGTGACAAACGATGTGCCATCATCATAGTTTGTACCATTCTGATAGATCCCGTGCCAATGCTGAGGGAGGTGTGAATGCCGATTTCTGGTCAAGTTCCTTGGTACATACCACACTCGTGCTCAGCCACATCTCTGGGTCACTCAGCTCATTGACCACGTTGATTGCAAAAGTATCTCCCTTTGATTGAATTTGAGTCAGACGAGCAGCGACGGTCGTCAGAGAACATACTTTATTAGCCTGAATTAGCGGTCCAGGGAAAGTGCCACCAACAAGCGTAGCCCTGAAGTGGAGTCAATACAAGGGGACGGGCGATCAAAAGACAACGTACGAGCGCGAGAAACCATCTGGTGCAACGAACCCATTGGAAATTGTGAGGTTAGTGTTGGGTCCGATAGAATTGCGGCGTTGCAGAGGGGTAGTCGTGGAACGCGACACGATGGTCGCAGCATGGGTGATCGAGAATAATGAAAGGAAGGAGATCCAAAGGGTATACATTACAGGAAATGAAATAAAGCCTCCGGCTCACTGGAGACTGAGCAATGAGGACAGAAAAATAAGTGGTTAGCTCGGGTCTGAGTAATAGGGTAGCAAATGTTCGTTTTGGCTCTTCGCTTTTATACGGCGAATACGCTCTAAGTTTGACAGGGGGACGATTTCGGCACATCTGTACTTACTGGCGCGCGAACAATGTCCTTCCCGTGACGGCCTGTCAGGGCATTGTGAGGCACTGGATACGTACTGAGGCTGATGAAATTGAACGCAACGCCAGCCGCATCACACGGCATCCTTTGGCAGTGTCCCCATAAAGAACGATATCACTTAACGCCGCAGCGAAATTGGAAGGCTTCGAATTCGCAAATTTGTTGTCGGTAGGACATAGTGAGCACCTGAACAGTGAATCAAGTCCTAGACTATCTCAAACATACCAGTTGAATGCCACTGCTAAACCCAGTTGCACACGACATGACTTGCGTGTGGAGGTATTGTAAAGGGTGTTCCGTAGTTCATGGCTGTGGAGTAACTGTAGCAAGTGATTTGGTCGAGTCACAGTGCTTTTAGGAACCCAGTGACGTTACTTCATGAAGTCTAAACATGTTCCCTCACTATTCGCACGCCACGTATGTAAGTACTGTTGTAGGCCCGCAACAGAATGCAACCAAAGATAGAGCCGGAGGCATTGGCACCGTCCCGGCATTATATCGACCTTAGAAGGAACAAGTCACCGAGCCCGAGGACTCTGGAACTGAAATCAAATCGCTGGCGACGGTGCTTATACTGATCCGGTCCCGAAAAGTTCTACTACGGGCCCTCAGCCCAAGCAGTATTGTCAGAATGGAAAGTAACAAGAACACTGCCTGATGCCTACTACTTCTCGCTGTTGCCGGTGCGATCTATCACAGCGAATATCCACCCACGGTAAGGTCTGGCCGCCGGGTTGGGGGATTTTTGCAGCTTCGAAACCATCAATAACTCACTTTTATTTCCCAGCCGCACACTGATTGCTCGGTTGTGCTCGACAGCATGCAGTGCTAGCACCGGACCGCACTTTATTCCCGCTTTTTCTTGCAATGTAGACTTGCGAGCTCTTCGGCGCATCTGTCTCTTGCGCGCATAATCAGCTCGCTGATTATCACGGTCGTATGTAGTGGGCGGCATATGCCAATCTTGGACCTCGCCCTGTCCAATGAGCGCTGAGACACAAGCAAGCAACCGAAGGTAAGTATATGTGGATTAGGTGGAATTGTCTTTTGGGGTCGCTTCGCGGCGCCTTCGGATCCCAAAGGATCGGTGCGTCGCCCCGTCTTTGGTTCAATTATTTCCCTCGTCAGCTCACCCGGCTCAGCACCTTTCGTATATTCAACAGGGCTCCATGCCGGATTTATATCATCTTGATGATATGATCGCCATTTGTCTATTTCGAGCGTTGTATACGAGCAAGTGCGTAAGTAAGACCACGTCTTCTGCTCCAACTGATGTCAATGATACTTCCAAAGCCGCTCCACCCGCGGTCAATGTTGACCGGCGTCCAATAATATCATGTCTCTGGCCTGGAGCACTGACTAAAATAGTGTGAAAACAATCGCCTCGTGGACACTAACCGGAACTAGTGACTCATCGCCGATACATGACACACCAAAGGCCGCCCTATGCCACTATCAACAATCTACACGGCCCAAGGAATAGGGGGTCTCACGCCACTTGGGCTGCATGGTATGCATTTGGTACACGGTGTGCATGATGCACGTAGTGCTAATCGCACTATCCTAGGGCATACTCAAAGCTCGTACCTTCGTCGCGCTACCGGGACTAACCTAAGGTCTATCAGAACGATATCATTGAGCTGGCCCCTTTATACACCCAAACAAGCTCGGATCCTCTCGGATCCTTTTGACTTCCGAGTCTCCTCTCCATCCAGTGATTGTGACACGCTGCCCCGCCAGCCGGCAGCATTCCAAATCCGATCGAAATGGACCAAGGTTTATCATTCAGTGATAAGCACATTGCCGCCCCAAAAGTCCCTGTCGATATGTCAGTAGCTCACCTGGATACGTATCTAGTCTTGATACGTGTCGCTAGAAAACCTACATGCTGTGCCTGACATCGTGTCGGTGATGTCCCCGCGGGAGCTCCCAGGGTATATGGCATCTACGTGGGAACAGCAGATATGACGCTCGTTCTCGAGTCTCAACGGGCCCGGGGCTAGCGCCCAGGAATAACCTCCGATGCTCCGAAAATACTGTAAGTAAAAAATTAATGTATCCACCTTAGACTACATGGTAAATCTGCGAAATTGACTCCAATGGCCAAGACTTTGGTATATAGCGTCACTCATGAGGCATGCGGCGTTGTACATATTATCGAGAGCCTGCCAAGACATTTTCGGCGGTGCAATATGAAGATATTGCGCTGGTCGGCGATAACCGACGATAGCGGCTGACATGGGCTGACAGCCGATCAATGGGGAACACGACCGGAACCAGCCAGCTTTGTTTCCCCTATAAATATAAGACTTTCGGCGTAAATTACCTTGCTCACTTTACAACTTATCTGGTGGCAGGCCACTCAATCAGAGTTATTATGTCGCTGGTCGTGTTCTCGACGCTCGAGCCGGTGCTCCACTGAGCTTTCGTGCCTGCATTACTTATCACCTATCACCTGAGAGACACCGTTCGGGTCCACTTGTAGCGTATACAAAATCAGAGTTCGCGGGGCGCACACATATGCACAGTGGCTGGAGCAGGAACCAGTTGCAATTTGATCAGATGCTTAGTATCACAGAGATATCGTAATAACTAATTGAATGAGTCCTTTATGTGTTCGTATATACAGGGACGTTGGGTCAAGAGACGAAAGTAAGATCAGAACCTAATCAGGCATCGCCTAGTTGTCAAGTGTTCCCAGGCGTGTTTGTCCCCAGGCCAGGTCAGGGAGGCACAACCGATCCCAGTCCGCTGTATGAGAAACGATCAATCTTTGTCATTTGCGCTGGCACGGTGAAGTATAGGACATACGTGGTATCACTTTGGCTTCTTCATAAGCCGCCGCTGCCGGTGCTTCTGCCATCACAACAGCGAATCCGCTATACACAGGGATCAGCTCTAAAATCATGATAACCCATTAAAGTTGGCATACTGGTTCAGATGCCAGTCAATGTGACTAAATGGGGACACGTGAGACCATGAACCTATAGGACTCTCGACGTAATCACTCACCAGTGAAGGAACCAAGGTCCCGGGTTATCCGTGACAAAACGGATGGTCACGTTGTCAGTAGCGCTGCTGCCTATGGACACGACATCACGCCGGACAGGATTCACGAAATTCGTCACATTACTGCCCGCAACCCTCACAACATCAAATCTGTGCTGAAAAAAACGTCAGTTAGAGACAAAAAAAGGCGAGTGGGCCACATACGCCGTGCAGATGTAGAGGATGCTAAAAACGCACGCAGATTCAGTACAGAACGTAATTTACAAACGTAGCACTTACGGGGCCGCCAGGAGCTGCATTAGGATTCGGGAAACTTATTTCTATAACCTTGCCCAGGGGAAGTTCATAGACACTTCCATTTGGTAGCAGTTGCGAAGGATGTCTTGCTCCACTGAGAATCTGGAGAAGCACAGGGATAGGGGGATTGACGTAGGATACATTTCCAAGCGTAAAGTACCCCGCATTGAAGCCCGGAGCGATTTGAAGGTTTACGTCCGCCTTTCCGATCTCGGGGATCCCGGGAGCGCCTGGGTCGATGAGTGGGTGAAGGTTACCCTCGTCGAATGAGAGTTCATACGGGCCAGGTGCTGACGTGGGATCTTGATCTGGTGCCCCTTCATATCGCAGGACAGCCAAGTTTTGACCGCCATCGAAGGTAGCGGAGAGGTCACTCGAGGAACGAACCCAATAGTTCCCAACGGGCTGGTCTGCTGTAATAACCACCGAGTAGCGCTGAGCAGCAAGGATTGGTATTGAGTCGACTTCTACGGGGGTCACCTCAATCCCATCCACCTCAATAATGGTCATCCGATGACCATCAATGGTAAAGTTGAATGAAGGTTCACATGACATAGAAACCAAACGGAAGCGATACCGTAACCCTGATGTGACATTGATGACCGAGAATGGAACCGCTGGACCACCAGCATAGCGGCCACGGCCATTAATCAGAGTAGAATTCGCAGCCACCAGCCCGAAGATTTGGCCGAGTTGGATAGACGGTGTGTGATACCTGGATCCTGGTTAGCCCAGCCCTCTCATTACATACATTCGCCTACCAATCTGAGAGGGTGATAACCGTATTTTCTGTTTGAAATTATAAAATAAAGCACAGGCAGAAAGTTGATGCAAACTTACCATCATCAATGTCGTACAAGTCTGCTAGTGGGTCATCGGGATCATAGATAACCAGTGGCCCTCGAAGTCCGTCGCAGTATTGATTTTGAAAATGTGAGTGATACCAGTACGTTCCGGTCTGACCAGTGGCAACGAATCGGGCTGTGAACGCTTCATCCTGCCGAAGCGGGCACTGAGTGACCCATGCGACACCGTCGGCCCAATTGGACTTGCGCTGAGAAATTCCGTGCCAATGCTTTGGGGGGTACATGAGAATGCGTCAGATTAAATGTAGAACTCCTTACAATGCTTGTTTGCAGAGGCATGGTATTGTCCCTGAGTCGATTGACAATTCGAATAGCAAACTGATCATGCTACAACGGCATAAGTACGCCAATCTAGATATTATCGTAATTCTCACCTTGGTTGCCTGGATCAACGGTCCAGGGAATACACCATTGACAAGAGTTGCTCTACAAAACGTCAGGAACGTGTTAAGAACAACAATTAACATCAACTCACGATCGGTTGTACCCATCTGGCGCAATGAACTTGTTCGCAATATGAAGGTTGCTCACAGGTCCAAGCACATTTGCTGCTATAAAGGTGGGCGCTGATGGATCTGCGGCCGAGTCCAAAGGCTCGAGGATCGACAATGCATTAGAGATGGGGAACAGTAAAAATGTAAGGATAGCAAGGGAAAACATTTATTGCGGGGGGAGATTGACTTGGACGCGCATGCGCCTTTATATGCGAGAACCCCGGAATGGATCCAACATGACTGCGGCGTTCCAGTCAGGGGGGTTCAGCCTTTCGTTCCTCGGCTCATTCTTGTGTTAGACTGCCCGACCTCTCATAACGGACCGCCATGTATTTGATGCGGCGATCTCGCCACTAACAAGACTGGTAAATGTGTACCAGGAAAGGACTGCAGGGGGTACCAGTGTTTCGTAATCACCGCCGCCGCAAAATTGACTCAGGAGAAACCGTTTCGGCTTAGTGTATGAATGTTGAGTGACGTATATCAGCTGACGGCTAACCGGACAGGTAGGCACAATTACAGCAATCCAGCTGTGTTTGTGTAGATGGGTCACGTCACAGTGATACTCCACAGAAATTGCAACGAAACGAACTAGAAGTGCAGGTTATTAGCCCACTTTCGAATATACGTCGAGAGTCTATTAAAGACTGGTCTCAGTAGCCAAATAACAATATTGAATAGTTTCGATCCTCACAAATATCGGAGAATGATGGTCGTGCATAGTGGCGCCCTAGAGTAATAAATTGCCGACATAAACGGAGTGTGCGCTGATATAAAGGCATTTCCCACCGGAAGAAAAGATGGCCGATGTGGAGTCTTGGCGTGTGGTGGTAAGGGCAGAGTATGCAACCCAGCGGCTTCGGCGAAATTCGTCTACCTTTCACATTGGCGAGCACGCGGTGCATCCATCGAGCAGTCACTGGTAGGTGAGGCGGCAGCTCGCCGACACCGACGAGCAACCGGTCATTCCGAGCGCGGTGGTCGGATCAAACGTCGCCAATTGAGGTGATGAACCTCGCACAGATCGGTGCGTGGTCGGGTCGGTGAAAGAGCGAATGAACCCCGGGAATAGTACAATGGTAATACTCGAACCTCTGGGATCTCGACGCAGTTCAACAGAATCGTGTGTGATAGGCATCCAGACAGCTGACCGGAGTCGCCGTACAAAGGCAAACCGCATGGAGGTCTAAGTTTGGAACCGAATCTGATTGTACTATCGAGCCCACCTTGGTGTAAAAAAAAAACCACACGTCTACACTCTTGGAGTTCGGAAAGATACAGGTTACTATAAGAACCCATTCAGTAGCTCTAAAAAGCTCAGATGAGCTACTAACGACGAATATCAGCTCTGCGAGCAAGATGTGTGTTAGCATCCAACTGGCTTTTTGGATATAGTTGAAACACAATCAGTCCCGTCAACTTCCGCCACTTTGTACAGAAGTGGGGCAAGGGAAAGACATGTTGGGGGTAGCGATGGAAGGCGAATTTTTCAAACTCCGAGTCTTCGGCCAGACGGCGCTGTCCCTAATGGCCTAACGGCATTTTTCTGCGTTTTCGTGTCCTTTTCTTCCTCTGTGAAACAAGAGTCCCGAGTTTCAGGAGCCTTCGCCAGTGATTGTAATGGAGGGTCTTGCCACACTCACACTCACGCTGGCACCTGGTTCTGTCGCGATTCAATAATTGAACCGAGGCCCATCGGCGGCGATACTGAGCATAGGGTCGCCCCTATACCGACGAACGCCCGACAAGAACGTGAATTTATGTGGCTGCCCTCGCCCCCGCTCGGCGTGTCACCGTATCATACGTTTACACCCCAAGATTTCCTTCTAGAAGGCTCGCTCCATACACTCTCCTGTAACTGTCAGATCACCCCTTGATGCACGTGTTCCCTGACTTTCCGGGTCTCAGATCAGTGAAATTCAAATCAGCCCGGTCCCCAGGATCTCTAGGTCAAATGCTCCGTACCTCTCAGTGCGTATTGTCTCATTCTCTAGAGTGTTGAGAGTGTCTTATTTTTGAGATTTGCGTTGCGGTAAACATTTTCACTACTAGTATGGTCACGGTAGTACGCCACCGTGGAGGAAGAGTATCATATCGATCATCGGATTAGTACCACAGTTTATGATTGGTATAATTGTTTAACCAGCCCATTGAATTGGCGTGGGATGCAACCTTTTCTTACTTTCAATCCAGGTCCAAGGAAGAATTGGTCGAGGCCCCTAGAGTCCGCACCAAGCTAAACCACTTTTGGAGCCCTGCTGAGCGAAGGTTCAAACGTTCAAATCATCGCCTCAGTTCTTATCGGCCGCTCATATCCTTTTATGCCCTCTATTTTCAGACATGAGACACTTCTAATTTACGTGACTTCATAGAGTATGCTGGCAGACAGGAGTATTTTTATGTACAACGGGGACCATGAATTGCGCAAATTGTACCTCGGTTCGGCGACACTACCCCGTTCGAAGTATATAATGGATCTGTCGTTCTTACTTGTGATGCTCTGTGAATTTCATACCGTTGCGACGGAGACCGATGTAGGTGTAAGATTTGTCTAATGGTGTGACATGGGCGCACTAATCGGAAATGATAAGCGGATGCGAACAATAGAAATAATCTACCAAATTAGTCGCAAAGCGCGAATGCTAAGGTACACACGAAGGGTAAGTTAGAAAGTGCAATTCCTTTACGACAATCTTGACAACGAGCTAAAGGTCGGTGGCATGGTGCTGATGTCCGTATGGGAACTCGTTCTGCTAAGGCTGGGCGGGTCGGAGAGAGTCGGAGCCGTGCTCAAATTGGTCGAGTTCGCACTGGTATTGATGTTGAAAGCGGCAAGGTTGAAATTACCCGTAGTGTTGAAAAGGGCAGTAGCCTCCCGAATGTTCGCAGGGCAAAGGTCATTCCAGGCGCCTGTCATCACCAGCTGTTTAACGACCTAGTCAAGCTGCCGACCAATCTGATTACGCACTCGGCAAGACATTGTTCTGCTGTATGGCAGCCGTATCAGGCGCCTCTGCCATCACCACAGCAAAACCACTAAAATCACGAGTCAGTAAATGGAGAAGACCAGCCAAGACACGTACTTGAACAAATGGAAATCGATATGGCTGAAGAACTTCGCGTCAGAATGGGCAGTCAGAATCCATCGACAGTTACTTACCAGTGCAGAATCCATGGACCAGAGTTATCCGTCAGAAATCGGAACGTAATGTTGGAATTTTGGGCTTGTGAGCCCATCGAAACAGTATCCCGTCTCAGAGGATCGATGAAATTCGGTGTACCGTTCGTAGCTGTACGAATCACATGGAAGTTGTGCTGCGATTGCACTCGGTAAATAGACAATGTCAATGGAAGGTAACTCACACCGTGGAGATGAATGCCGTGCTGTGTTCATATGATACATCAGTTAACGACGAGAACAAATTTATCATCGGGGATCACTGACCGGGCTACCCCTAGCACCTCCAGGCGTGAGATCGTTGGCGGGCATATGAACCTCGATGACTTTGTTTCTGGGTAGTTCGTAGACGCTGCCGCTAGGAAGCAGCTCCGTGGGATGACGAGCGCCACTGAGTATTTGAAGGAGGACGGGTGCTGGAGGGGGTCTGAAGCGAACTCCGTTGACATTGAAGCTGTTGTTGAATCCGGGTACGAGATTTAGGACGACGTCTGCTTTACCTAGCTCAGGGATGCCGGGAGGAGGGAGTCTTTCAAGAGGATGGAGTCGACTCTCTTCGAAGTGTGCGACAAACGGTCCCTGATTCGTCGTTGGGTCCCGCATTGGCGCGCCAGCGTAGCGTAATATTGCCGAGTTCTGTCCATCAATGAACGTTTGGTTTCCATGGTTTGGCAATGCGCGTATCCAATAGTTGTCCACTGCTTGATTAGCGGCGACCACGACAGAGTATCGCTGTCCCGCAAGGACCTGGAGCCAATCAACTTCTTCTGGAAGGGTCTCGACCCCGTCAGCTTCGATGATCGTCATTCGATGGCCGTCGATGGTGAAGTTATGCCATGCGTCGCAAGATGCACCGATGATACGGAAGCGATAACGTTTACCATGCTCGACGTTGACAACTGAAAGAGGTGATTTCGGCCCCCCTGGATAGCGTCCTTGGCCATTGATAGTGGTCGCATTTGGAGTGAAGGGCGGTGCGATCTTCTGCGAGGGTACATGCCACCTGTGCGCGGTTCATGTAACGGGAATCTTCAAGAGTAATATGGCAAACTTACCAGTCCGCGAGCGTTATGATCGTGTTCTCTGTAAAACAAGGTCAGTCTTGCAAGCAAATTGAATAGTCAACGACTTTAGACAAACCATCATCAACATCGTACAAATGGGCATGAGGATCGTCAGGGTCGTAGATAATCAATGGGCCACGAAGTCCGTCACAATACTGCAATTCGTGATGGGAGTGATACCAATAGGTCCCCGTTTGATTTTCAGCGTTGAACCGATACTGGAAATTCTGGCCAGGTCGAATGGGACATTGAGTTATGAAAGAAACCCCGTCAGCCCAGTTGGATCCGTTCTGAAATATTCCGTGCCAATGCTAAAGACGAATGTTCCTTCACAATACAGATCCGATGCAAACATCGAATGAACTCACGATTGTAGTCGTCAGCTCCATGGTGGGGTCATGTAAGTTGTTGATGACGTTGATGGAAAAATTATTGCCCTGTTCTCGCACGCACCATCTTTCAATGCTGCCAAACGAGTGCTGCCAAACGAGAAGGGTGGTGAGCCACGAACCTTTTGCGCCTTGATTACCGGACCGGGAAAGGTACCACCAGCCAAGGTAGCACTGAGGACTTTATCAGAAAAACGAGATACATTGCCAGAGATGCAAACCAACCTTCGAGAGAATCCATCGGGGGCAATTACTTTGTTCGCGATCTCAAGCTCACCGTTGGTGGCGTCGATGACACCCGGAGAGTCAGATCCGTCAGACCTCGTACGGACTCGAGAGTCAAGTTTAGACGCGAGAGAGACTGCCTTCGACGAATGGACAACAGAGAGAAGAAAGATCAAAGACATCAACGAGAACGCGTGCATCTTGAGTGCGTCGCG